>VWPU01005440.1:40628-175638 GCA_013398955.1 Callaeas wilsoni
TTTTTTTCCTTTATTTTTCCTTTTCCCTTTTTTCTTCCTCTTTTTCCTTCTCCCTTCTCTTTTCTCCCTTCTCCCTTCTCTTTTCTCCCTTCTCCCTTCTCTTTTCTCCCTTCTCCCTCTTCTCTTTCCCTTTTCCCTTTGCTCTTTTTCCTTCTTCCTTTCTCTTTTCCATATTATTTATTTTTATATCCATATGCATTTCCCATTTCCCTTTTTTTGTTTCCTCTTTCCCTTTTCCTCTTCCTTTTATATGCCTTATTTAAATACATATACGATTTCCTTTTTCCTTTTCTCTCTTTTTTTTTTCCTTCCTTTTTTTCTCTCCAATCCTCCTTTTTCTCGTGCTGCCTTCCCTCTCTGTCCCTTCCCCCCAGGCCGGGCTGGCGACACCCCAGCCATGAGCTCATGCAGCTCCCGGCTGGATCCCGGATCTGCGTGGGAGGCAGGGAGACGCTGCTCAGCCCAGTGCTGGCCACATTTGGGATCTGTGGGGGCTGATCCCGACATCCAAGTGCTGTTTGTGCTGGTGGCTCTGGGAAGGGGTGGCAAAAGCCGGCTGCAGTCTGAGCTTGGGGTCAGTCCCAGCTTCTGGATGGAGGAGTGCAGAGGAAAAGCAAAGGGATTGTGCTGTCTCGTTTGGGATAACCATCCCAGTGCATTTACAATTGGCTTTCCAACATATCCATAAACATCCAGAGACGCTCCTTGAAATAAGTGTGTGCCCATTTCAAAAATAGAAATATTTATCTCCTCAAACATGAAATTCAGAGGTGCCAGTTGTGTCTGAGAGCAAAAGTTCCCACTGGGGCTCTCTGCTGAGGCCATAAGGGTGCAACTGCAGTGCAGGGGCCTGTTGGACCTTCAGGGCAAATCCATGACCTGTGGAGAATATTTGTGGTTTGTGCTTCCCAATTCTGAGCTTGCCAATCAATGGGAAGCTCATGGCCAACCTGCAAATCCCTGGCAGGAGGGTGGAGCCAGGTGAGGGTTGGCCCCTTCTCCCAGGGAACAAGGGACAGGGCAAGAGGAAACGGCCTCAAGCTGTGCCAGGGGAAGTTCAGGCTGGACATCAAGGGAATTTTCTTCATGGAAAGGGTCATCAAGCATTGGAAGGGGCTGCCCAGGGAGGTGATGGAGTCCCCATCCCTGGAGGTGTCCAAGGAATGCCTGGACGTGGCACTCGGTGCTCTGGGCTGATGACAAGTTGGGAATCAAGGTTGGACTCAATGATCTTGGAGTTCTTTTCCAACCTTCAAGGCTTTCCCCAACCTTACTGATTCTATGATTTGCTGCTTGACCACTGCAGCATTGTCTTTCCAGCTCTTCCAAGGTCCAACATGGGCTGCTAGCAGCATTCCCAGGGCTTTACAGCTGGGAAATAGCAGCGGCCTCCTGAGAGAGCCTGATGTCACAAGACTTTTCAGCCTGATTTCCAGAGCAGTGGTCTGGATGTGCTTCAAACTTCTGACTGCTTTTTCCAAGCAGAGTTGTTGTTCAGGGTTTTTGTCTCTTTTTTTCTAGACTCAACCTTCCCCAGCTCTCAGACCTTCTTGTGCAATCGATGTCCCATCGCAGACACGTCTGGGAGAAATGCGGAGATTTCCTGAGATCACCGCCGTGGAAATTCCTGAGATTTCTGGTGCGGAGGGACACGTAGGGAAGCAGGAGGCAGCCATTTAGGAGGTGCATTTTCCACAGAAATAAATCCTTTCTGCTCACCCTCTGTACTCTGCACCTGCCAAGGGGTTTTTCACCCTGTGGTACCCCGAAACCGAGGGAAGGCTCAAACACTCACCGCTGCGCCAACCTTTTGTAGCTACTTTGTGCCTCTGGCGGGTTGAAATCTTGGAAATGTAGCTTGGAGCTCTCCCTGCCTGCTGGAAATGCCAAAGGAGCAAGGACGTGATGAAAACTCCTGGGGAGGTGGTGGATTTTGGCAGTGAGTTCCTCCCATGCTGCTGCTGAGGCTGGGAAAATTCATCACATCCGCCTCTGGCATGCCTGGAGGAGTTTGGTGGGATGCACAGTTGTGGGGCATGTAGCAAGGGAAATTAGAATGGAATTAGACGATCTTTAAGGTCTCTTCCAATCCAAACCCTCCTGTGATCCTGTGAGTCAGGATGAGCTGCCTCTGCATAGGGAAACCCATCTGGGAAAAGGTTTGAGCCCACGCTGCCTCATGGGCATCCAGGGATCAGCACAGCCCACTTGGAAAAGCATTCCCTGCCACAGGCTGTCAAAGGAAATGTGCAAAAGGGGTGTTCTCCTCCCCATCCTTACGTGACCACCAGCATCAGATGTTCCCGGGATGGGACACAGCTGTAGGGACAATGCACAGGGCTGACCAGAGTACAGCCTGCTCTTTTGCAAGGAGCTTGGCTCCAGACTGCAAGCAAAACTGCCTTTTTATTCCCAAAAATAAGATTAAAAAAGGGAGGCAGCATTCCAGCTGCTGCCTGTTGCAGCGGCAGGGGAGGAGGGGTGGAAAGGACGAGCAGTTCTGAGTCTTCCCAGTCCAGCAATGCTCAAATGCCTGGAGCAGGACTGGAGGCTCAAAGTGGGGGCTTTGAATGGAGAGGAGTCAAATGGAGGGGTTAAAAAAGCTGTGGAAAAGTAGAAAAAGACCTCCTGGAGTGTTAAGTGCAGGTATGCAGGTGATGGTTGCTGGTTCCCAAAGAGATGGGGAGCTGCAAGCCCTGTTTGGGAAGGGTCACCATCCCTTTCCACCCATGCCCCTTCCCAAGGCAGCTGGGGCAGGAAAATGGGGCAGATGTGGCTTTGGTCAGACTGAGGGGAAAAATGCTAAAATTGGGAGGTAATTCTCAAGTCAGAATCATCAAATCACAGAATATCCAGGGCTGAAGGGACCCACAGGGATCATGGAGTCCAACCCCTGGCCCTGCGCAGACACTCCAAAACACCCCAGCCTGTGCACCCCTGGGAGCATTGTCCAAACGCTCCTGGCGCTCTGGCAGCCTCGGGGCCGAGCCCATTCCCTGGGGAGCCTGAGCAGTGCCCAGCACCCTCTGGGGGGAGCACCTTTTCCTGATATCCAACCTAAAGCTGCCCTGACACAGCTCCAGCCCTTCCCTGAGTCCTGTCCCTGGCCACAGAGAGCAGAGATTGAAGCTGTTCCTCAGGATGAGCTGCAGCCCCTGGTGAGGTCTGACCTCAATCTCCTCATCAGGCTGTTTAATCTGGGATTAATCCCATCCCTGCAGGCCCATGCCCTGCACAGCCATCACACCTGGCTTCCTTACTCAGCTCCCACTTGCAGGATGGAGCTGGCTTTAATCCCAAACACTCCAGATCTCGTTAAGCTCTTCCAAGCTGCTGGTATTTTTCTAGCACTTAACAAGGCTTTTGCACTTGGGTGTTAAACGTGGTTCACCTGCCCTGCCCTGCTGGGAAAGGGGCAAAAAGGGGCTCTTTGGGCTGCATTGGGAGGATGCTCTGACTTGGCCAGCTTCAAGAAATTATCCCACAATGAGAAGAGAATTCTAATTTTTGGTGCTTAGTCTGTGTCATACCCCTGTGTGACGAGCTGTGGCTGTTCTCAGACACCTGGTGGGCTTGTCCACTGTGGTTTTCCAGGGTAACATTTCCATTTTTAGGTTTCCCATTACCCAGCTTGCTGCTTTTGATCCCAGATTGACACCTACAACCTGCAGGCTTCAAAGGTAGGAGAGGGGGTGCAGCTTCCAGGCTGCCCTGGAGGTGCCCTCCTGCCTTTCTCCCATGGCTGCTTCCATCCTGAGGGAGAAATAGCATTCCATAATCCATCCCGAGGGAGAAATAGCATTAAATTGTCCATCCTGAGGGAGAAATAGCATTAAATATAATGCCCCTGACATTCTGGGACCACCTGCATCCATTGCAGAGCTGAGCTGCTTTACAAACCCAAGGAAAAGGGATAGAAGATGAGAAAGCACAGAGAAAAGGAGAATTACCATGCAGGTGGGGATTTTGAGTGGTTATTTTGGAAAAAGCTTCTGGATCTTCAACTTTTTGCTGTGTGTCAAACTGTCAAGTGTTTAATCCAAAATTCACCCCTGCATAACTCCAAATACTGTGAATCTAGGGATCTGGATATTTCACCCTGCGAGCCGTGCAGGGACCCTGGCACCCAGGGCAGGATTTTGGCTTTTTCAAAATCATTTCTCATTTCTAACAGCTTAAAAAAAAACCCAAAACATAAACTGGGACAAAATGCAATGCCATGAGATCTGTGGAGCTGTGGGAAAGGTCAGGCTCACTGTATCTAACCCTCCTGCTGCAAAACTCCTCTTTTAAAACTTTTTACTTAGAAAACCATTCTTGTCCCCAAAATCACCAGATTTCCAGGGATAAATATGTGAGCAGTGAGTGAGTGTATTGGACTTGCCTTTCCAAATGGTGCTAGTTTAGGCTTTCAGCTGCCGGACAGTGAGTGGTAATGCCGTCACCTCAGATTTACCATCAGCAAATGGAAGGATGTTCTAAGGGCTGGAGCAGGGAAGCAGCAGGTGAGCCTGGAATCCAAACACTGCAGAGGAGCAGCCACAGTGCTCCACTTATTTCCAAAGGCTCTGCAATATTCCAGTCACTCTAATGCAATGCTCATTTTTTTTCATTAACCTCCAATGCAACCTCCCCATCTGCTGAATTAATCACTGCTGGAAAGCCAGAGAGGTATTTTAGAAATAACAAACTACTGATTCTGTCCCTAACAACCTCCTTCTTTTTCTTCAGGCCTTTCAGTTCCACTTCAGTTCACTGACCACGCTCTTGCAGAGCTCATTTATAAGGCATAAATAAAAAATATATATATTAACTCACATGCACTTAAATAATTTCTGCCTTTTTTCAAGAGTGATGGCTTATTTGGCCTTTGCCCGCTAGGACACTCCCGTCTCAGAGAAGATCCCCAGCGGCACATCGGCGTGCCTTCATCCCAGGTTTGGAAGCTGATTTTTGGTGAGTGAGAACTGGAGGTTATTCCTAGAGTGCTTCCCTGGCTGCAAGGCATGGAGCTACGAGTTTGGAAATCGCAGACTCATGGAATCATAGAATGGTTCAGGTTGGAAGTGACCTTAAAGATCATCTCGGTTCTATCCTCTGCCATGGGCAGGGCCACCTTCCACTATCCCAGGTTGCTCCATGCCCTGTTCAGCATGGCCTTGGACACTTCCTGGGATGGGGCAGCCACAGCTTCTCTGGGCACCCTGTGCTGGGGCCTCACCCCCTCACAGGGAAGAACTTCTTCCTAATATCTAATGTAAATCTAACCTCTTTCAGTTTGAACTCATTCGCATCAATTTGAAGCCATTCCTGCTTGTCCTGTCACTCCACCTCCTTGTAAACAGTCTCTCCTTATTTCTTCTAGGCTCCCTTCAAGTACTGGAAGGACACTATTAGGTCACCTCAAAGCCTTCTCCAGGCTGAACAATCCCAATTCTTTCAGCCTTTCCTCACAGCAGAGCTGCTCCATCCTTCTGATCATCTCCATGGCCTCCTTGGGACTGGCTCCAGCATCTCCATGTCCTTCCTGTCTTGGGGACCCCACAGCCGGACACAGCACTCCCCATTTTGTGGTTTTCCCTCAGCACAGCCTTCCCAAAAGCTTCCCCTCACAGGTGGCCCCAGGATCACCATCACTCTCCCACATCTCTCCCCCTTGCATCTTGCTGCCCGGGTGGGGAAAAATCCCAAAAGATGTGTGTCTGAACCTCCCGCCCTTCCCAGCCCCGAGGAGCACGGCAAAAGGCTCATCCTCAACCCCCTGCCCGGGTTATATCTTTATAATATCAGGTTTTACGGAGCAGCACGGTGAGGTCATCGCAGCCGGCCGCGCTTTTATTTCGGCGCGGTCGCCGTGGCAACGGAGGGACAAACAAAACACGGATTTCAGCACAGCGAAGTTTCCTGGCTGCTGGGGCTCATTTTTCTTCATGAGCTGGCTTTGGGAGGCAGCGGAGCGGCCGCTCATGGAAACTCAAACGTCTTTCCCTCTCCCCTGTCTGCTCCCCCGTCTCTCTCCGCAGCAGTGGAGATAAAGGTTACACATCTGGTTCGGATCGGCTCTGTTTAACCAAAAAAAAAAAAAAAAAGAAAAAAAAAAAAAGCCGTGCTCCCAGTGTCCCATAAATCATCCCGCAGCTGGAGAGCACTCCCGGCTCTCGCTGGGGCTGTTTATCCCGCCACGTCCCACTGAGCCGTGGGGTTTGCTTTTGGGAAGGCTGCGCTTCCAGAGAGCTGCCTGCTGCCATTTTGAGTGATCCCCGGCCTCTGGGCAAGGCCTGAGAAGTTTAAAGTTATCGTGGATTAGAGTTTTGGGATTTAAAGCCGCTCAGGATGCTCAGCTCAGCTCATGGGAATGGCACTTGCTTGCGGTGAGCTCCCTGCCAGGTGCTGCTCCCCAGGAGCAACCACTCTGCCCCGAGGAGGTTCTGGGGCTATAAAACATAGGCAGAAAGCAACTGAGCACCTAGAAAATTTAGGGTCTTCCAAATCCCCTTCTTTTACCTTATCATCTGCATCTTACTCCATGGTTTAATGATTTTGGGGTTGGGAATTGCAGTATTTCCATCTCGGGCCAAGGAAATGCCCACACTTCTGTCCCAGTTATCCAAAGATCCTTTGCTGCAGGCTCAGCTGCTCTAAGTTTATCTGCATCTCTGCTGAAGCACTTGGATACAGTCCTAATTTCCAGGAATGCCTGGCATGGAAGAAGTTGTCATTTTCCTTGAACTCCTGACCTTGCAATGTCAACACTGGCTGTGTAGGGCATTGCCAGAAAACCCAGGAAGGATCTGGGCAGGTACATGTGAACATCTATAGACTTCAAGACTGGCTTCTTTTACTGATGTAATAAATTTAATACTGGCTAATAAAATGTGTCAGAGCCACTTTGCCTCTCCTTGTAAAGGTCTCCCTACAAGGCTGTGATTAAATGCAAAGCTGCAGCATTGAGAGAACCTAACCAAGCATTAAATGCTGATGCTGTCCTAAATTTAAGGGTCTGGCTTCAGTGTTTAGCTCTAGGACATCCTGCTCTTCATTTTAATGACACTACTGGTACCATAAGAGGTTATGTCTGTGCTCTGGTGTTGAACCCTGGTGTTCTCACCAGCAGGCTCATAGCTCTCTGGTCTCCAAGGGCAGCAGAGTCATCCAAAACCCTCTGGATTTCAACTGGAGAAAGTGAGATTTGACAGTGACTCTTTGTAATAGTTTGTCCCAGGGACTGTCCACTATCAGTCTTTGAGGAGGAGGTGTGGGTGCAAGAGGGGGTGTAGGATTTTGTGGCTTCTTCTGGGCAGCCTGACTGAGAAATTCTCCATGAGGGAGGTCCCTGGTGAAGTAAGGGCTGGTGGCTCTGTGGATTGTACCTCACCTATCTCCCTTCAGAACCTGAAGGGAGAATACAAGAAATATGTAGTGACAGAACAAGGGAGATTGAATTCCAACCGAAAGAGAGTAAGCTTAGATTGGATATTAGGATGAAATTCTTCCCTGTGAGGGGGGGGAGGCCCTGACACAGGGTGCCCAGAGAAGCTGTGGCTGCCCCATCCCTGGCAGTGTCCAAGGCCAGGTTGGACAGGGCTTGAAACAGCCTGGGATAGTGGAAGGTGTCCCTGCCCATGGCAGGGGGTGGAAGGAGATGATCTTTAAGGTCCCTTCCAACTCAGACCATTCTGTGGTTCTTTCAGTGGGACAGAATTAGCACTCAGACTTGAAGACAAAGCATTAAATTCAAGGCTCTCTTGGACTTTATGCAGGTCCCTGAGGCAGGGTGACCTCAACCTACATCAGCCCTGTGAAGGTTTCCCTGACCTGATCCTGGAAAACTCCAGAGATGTAGAGCTATTCCAGTGACACTCTTTTACTTCACAACATGCCGTCAGCTTGAGGGGAAATTCTAGGCTGGAGTCTGGCTTTTATGGCGTGGCTGTCCTCCTCCTGGGCACCTTTTGAAGCAAGGCCAGGGGCATTTTTGATGCAGGAGGTGATGTCTACAGAAGAAATCCTGCTTAAAGGGGGGGTCTGAGGCCACCCCAAAAGCAGTGGGGGGCGGATCTCGGGGCTCCCCACAGGCAGCCGGGAGCGGAGCGCGTGGTTCGGGCCAGGCTGGGCTATTTTTACTCCCGGTCTGGTCCCGCAGCCACGCTGGCAGATGTGCTCCCAGCTGCAGATGACTTCCATGTGCAGCCCCTCGTGGCCGCTGGCCGGGGGCCCGGGGCGTTGCAGGCGCTTCCTTAAAAGGGTCGGGAGGCGCCTGCAACGCCCCGGGGATGGGAGGGGACGAGGGGCCCCTTCCCGAGCTTCCTTCTCCCCCCCGCCCCCGGCGCGCTGTGAAACCGCGGGCTGCGCCCTGGCATCCTGGAGGGCTGCACGGGCCATGGAAAGCAGCTTTCCCGGGAAACGGAGGGGGCGCAGGCAGTGGGAAAACCTCTCCCGTGCTGCAGAAGGGCGGGAGGACGGAGGGAAGGATCACTTTAACCTAAGTGCAGGTTTTAAACCCCGCGGGAGCAGAAAAGAGGGGCTTGGCCATGCCCGGTGCACGGTGAGATGCAGGGCAGGTTCCTGAGTCCCTCGGAACCACAGTTACAATAGTAAATAAATAAATAAATAAATAGCATGTACGCATTCCCCTCTTTTTTTTTAAATGAAGCCTTTGTGGCCTGCTCGGGGAAGGTGCCAAATAAACAGCTCAGCTTCCCCAGCTCAGCTGCCACGGCTTGGCTCGTCCCCAGCCGAGCTGTCCCCTGTCCCCACGCAAGTGGCTCGGTGCTGACGGGAAGTTTTGGGTTCTGGGCTGCTCCTCGTGCCAAGAATGGGATGCCTGAACTGGAAATACCCACGAGGACAAAGCCCAGAGCAGCCCTGCATGCTCTTCTTGTGCCCTGGGCAAATCAGGGTGAGGCCCTCGGATCCCTGTGGATCGTGTGCAGCGCTGAACAGGGAGCCTGAGGTGTCAGAGCAGCTTAATTTAGTCTTGCAGAAGGTGTTGTGGAGGGCAAATCCTCCTCCTGGGAGGTGCTTCCAAAGGCATCGTTGTTGTGTGTGCAACACAGGTGCAACGTCTCCTCGCCGTGGCCCACGGGGACCTGCCTGAAGTGCTTCAGAAAGCAGAAGGGCAGCACCAGGTTGCCTTCTCCTTGTGGCAGTCCCACCCTGACCCATGGAGGAACACCTGGATAAGCCCTGAATTGCAAGGGTCCAAGATTTAACCAATGCAACCCAGTTCTCCAGAGGTCAATGCCCTCTCCCTGTGGGCCTGCCCTGCTTTTGGTGTTCCAGCTGAACCTCTCCATGGCATGTGCCTGCAAGGCTCCATTCTTCCTTCCAGGCACCTCCAGCAGGCCATGGGAAGTGTTATCAAACCCTGCCTGTGGACAACAACGGAGGCTCAGGGAAATTGAGGACATCAGCCCCACAGCCCTGGGCTACTTTCATCTGCTTTGTGCTTTCAGGGGGATTTTTGAAGGGGCAGGGAAATGTGTGTTGTTTCTGGGAAATTTAGCTTCCTTGGGTGAGCTCAAAGAAGGACAGGAATGGTAAAAATCATGGCTATGGAAAGCAGAGGAGACAGATGAAAATACTTATGGGGTCATTGAGTCACACAGTTTGGAAGGGACACTCAGGACTGACTGAGGCCAAAGTTACTCCATGCCATGTCCAGCTGAGTTGAAATTCCTTCAGGATGGAGATTTCACAACCAAGGCATCTCTGTTTCCACCTTTTTCCAAGCTGGAAATCTCCCGGTTGCCAGCAGCCTCTCAGTGCTGTCCCCCCCTACTACATCTATCCTCCCTTTGAGGCACAGTGGGATTTCCCTCCCCAAATAATTGCTTTCCAGACCCTGGAAAAAGACTCCATTAATACCCACAGTGGCTTTAACAAAGACAAACCCACGAGTTTCTCAAAACCTCCATTAGACTTTATTTAAAAGTTCTTTGTATAGACTTCCTGACATGGAATCCACAATAAAAATAAAATCCCCCTCCCTCCCGCTGCTCCCCCCTCCCCAGACTGCTTTGCTTTGTATTTTATAAAACATACAACATCAGAAGAATGCCAGAGGCATCCTACACCACAATTTAAAGATTTGTTAACTGAGGCCTTGGTCCCAGCAGTGCATTTGCATTTGGATACTTTGCTTCCTTTTCCTTGCTAGTTCGGTTGGCCACATGTGGTACAAATGCATACAAGAGATCTAGTCTGAGATCTAATCCAGCAAAAGGAGAAAAAAAATAAAAGAGGAAGAGTGAAAATGGAAGCAGTTGTTTATCAGAATCAGCCACTCTCTTACACAAAGGCTTCCCCTGTAAAGTTATGCTCAGTTATGAGAAGGATAAAAGCAAGCAGGTAACAAGTTGCAGTCAAATTATTATGATTTTTTTTTTTTACTCATTTTTATGGTGCCTTAGATAGGCAGGCTGCCAGAATTGGGGGGAAAAAGGTTAATTGAGAGACATGTTGAGAGACAATAACAATCTGCACTTAAGTAAATATTTGGCAATGTTGAAGCTATACAATATAACCTGGGCACGTGTAGCACTCAGTCCACAAACAGTTTAGCACCATATTGATAGGTCATGCAGCAAAACCCTCTCCTCGGGGTTTGCTTGGGAGTTAAAAGCATGAAATATTACAGTGCAAGGTCGTCTATACCCTTAGCTTCTATAGGGGCAAGGTGGCAATGGTGATGCTGTCTCAGAGGTATGTGTTGGCCGGCCCCTGGCTCTATGTCCCTATCGTCGTCACCGCGCCGGGGTTGATGGTACCTGGTGGAGAAAGAGGGAATAAATAAGGTTCTGATGCAGGATACTGAGGGAAGATAAATGAGGTAATTGCCAGGGCTTGCTGAGGAGTCCGACCCCATGCAGCGGAGTGGGAATGCCAGGGATTTGGCTGAGTCCCTCTTACCAGGGATGCAGAGTTTTTCACATTCTTTCTGCGTGTTGAACCTGTTCTCGTTGCCGCCGCAGCCACCGTACCAGAAGCGGGCGCAGCTCTTGGTCTCGGGGTCGTAGTACCACTTCAGCACAAAGTTCCTGCAGGTTCCCTCGTCCTTCTGCAGCCGGCAGATATCCATGACTGTGGAAAAAAGCAGGAGCAACAGTGGTCAGTAGCACTCCTGGGTGAAGCACGGCCTTTTCTGAGTGTATCTGCAGGGCAGGACTGGAAGCAAGCTGAGAAAGGGCATCCACAGCACAAACTGTGCACATCTCCTGTGACTAAATCCCATCTCTTTCTTTGCAAAGAGAAGCTCTTTCCCTGGAGGTCTCCAGCCCTGGTATGCAAGTCCTCTCCTGTGTTGCTGCCATGCATCCAGGAGCGATGAAGGAAGAGTGCTGCATGGCAGTGGCTGTCTGCAAATCCCTTGGACTGTAGGAAATGAGTTGGCAGGTCTCAGAACTGGGAGAGGACTGGCTGGGCTGCAAGGGAAGAAGTATTGGCACTGCTAAAATGACTGACTTCCTCTCAAAAGAGAAGTTTTCCATGTGAAGATGCTCCTGGATCTACTGCACACTGCCCATGGCATCTTGCATCCCTTGCTATGTGAGCCGGGGACAAAATAACAAAGCACTTGGATGTGGCAAAATGAAATTGCCAAACAATTTTGGAAAAATAAAATTTAAGAAGTATTTTATATTAGCCACTGATTTACCATCAGGTCACAAACCTCCCTTCACACAGGGATGCAGAAGGGGCTCGTGCCACCTCTGCTCAGCACGGCATAAACACCACGGATAAGGGGGAGTCAGAAATCAGTATTGACCTTCCAGTCCAGCTTTGCTTTTTGGTTCCTACAGCCAAAAGCTTCCTCATGCCTTAGGCAGGCTCTTTGCCTTTTTTATATTCACATTTTCTTTTTCCAAAGTCCATCTCCCTTCTTCCCCACCTTCCAAAGCACTGAAACCCGGCAGATGTGAACACAGGAATGACTCTTCCCCTAAAACCCTGCACAGTAATCAAATCCAAACAGTAATCAAAACGGATGAATTTCTTTTGCATATATAACCTAATTTTCCCCTTTTTCACCCTGAAATTAAACAAGAGCTTATCCAGAAGTTTCCAAGAATTGATGGAGAGCAAGAACTAGGGAGTTAAAATGTGTTTTAAGCTGTGGTAGATTCAAAGGATGAGGAGAGCTGGGGTTTTAATTCATCCCATGAAGAAATTGTGCCTGAGCTCCTCAGTTATACTTAAGAGTTACTTTTGTCATGGTAAAAAGGTTAATAACAATAAAAAAGTAGAACCGTAGAATCATTAAGGTTGGAAAAGCCCTCTAAGACCCTTGAGCCCAACCATTACCCCAGCACTGCCAAGCTCACCACTAAACCGTGCCTCAACTTCCACATCTACACATGAAAAGTATATATAAAAAGTCAATAATTAAAGGCAATCACAGCATTTAAAAGGATTCAAAAGGGAAGTGGGTCTGGTGCATGTTTTTGCACCCAAAGAGCCTTAAGGTTTGGGAGCTCAACTCATTTCTCAGTGTTGCACCTGCTATGGGCTGAACCTAGAGCCTGAGCCACCACCCAGCACCTTAAAAGCTGAGCTGCCTTGAACTCTTGTGTCTGTTTTCCATGTGGATTCAAGCTCTGGCTTTGCAGAAAATGGAAAGGGAATAAAGTGAGCAGAGCGTGGCGGGCAGAGACCTGAACATCCCTCCAGGGCCCCTCGGCTGCTTTTCTTGACTCTGTGCCCAGGGCAGAGCAGTGCCAAGTTGATGAAATATCACTTCAGCTTCAGCAACAGTTGCTGGAAACATCATCAAGGCATGTGACAATGATCAGAAGGGGCTGGCCTGTGGGACAGGGCTAGCAAAAAAACCTCATCAGGGAGGCTTCCCTGCTCTGCGAGGGTGGAACCCTGCTCTAGAGTGAAGCTGCAGGTTCCTGCACAAGCTGTGCACTGCTTCCTCCGGCAGCAAAGTCCTCAAGCTACAGACAGAGGATCCATGATGCCCATTTGCCTCCCCGAAACACCTTGAAACCCCCTTTTGCCACCCTAGGCATCTCTGTGGCTGGTGGTGGCCGCCTTCTCCTTGCCTCCACATCTCTTCAAGGCTGCCAGGCACAAAAGTTCCCAAGCGTGATTTAAGGATCTCAGAAAGTCAAATGAGGTGGAAGGGTCTGTAATTTGCCTTTTCAAACCCTGTCATGCCCCTGCAAGGACTAAAGCCCTGCCTTTAGGTACCAGAGCTGCCTTCACTCCTTGGTTTCCCTCCCAGCTCCACAAAGGGTGCTGAAACACCTCTGGAAGGGGGAGGCTGCTCTGATAAGCAGGATTTGCTGGGCTCTGTTCCCATCCCAACCCCTTGCTGAACCAACATAGGTGAACCAACATTCAAGCTGCTTCTCCCTTCCCAGGCCTTGAAGAGGTTTGCAAACACAACACTTAACCTCAGAAACTCCTTTAGGAGTTTCCTTTTAGGAAAATCGCCATTTTCCTGTGGGCTCCTCCCTCAACCTTGATTTTTATCTTTTGGTGATGAAAGAAAATGTCTCCATGCAATACCCGAGCCCCATGGAGTCACTTTCCATCGGGTGTTTTGGTTTTCACAGGCAGTGAAATGTTGGGAATTCTCTGCCTTTCGGCAGAGGGGTGGCACTTTTTGGTCACACAGAGATAACAAAAACTGTTTTGGGACCGTGCCATGCTCCAGTTCAGCAACCCCAGGTCTCTCACGAAATCCAGTGAGTTTTGCCACTCAGGCTGTGCCAACGCAGCACATCCTAGTGGGACAACACACATGCAAAGTGACTTGCTCATGCAAAGCAGATGGAAGGGCATGGTCGTGTGAAGGAGCAAGTGAAAACTAAGTCTGTACTACTTTTGATCTGGGGTTGGATAGGCTTGGATGCATGCTATGAAATGGTCAAGGTGAAAGAATGGGTTTGCTTGGTTTGTGATGATTAATTTTTGTTGGGGGATGTTACCTGATGATAATCTTTTCTCAAGGGGTGGCGGCTGCATGGCTTTCTCAGCTGCTGCTGGAGGAGGAGGAAAAAGTGCATGGGTTTGGATTTTAAACGGTGTTTTCTCTCTGATCCAAACATTATTTGACAATAGGATAAAATGCAAAAGGGTGAATCCTCATGGGGTACTTACATGGCTTTAAGCATTTGTTATTGCACTCAGCTTCGGTCTCAAATCTATTGGCATTACCTCCACAGCCACCATACCAACCCTGGCTGCAGAACATGTGTTTGGAGTCAAAGAACCACACAATCTGATAGTCCTTGCACTGCATGCCCATGTCAAAGTCCAGCAAGCAAGGGTCTGGCCAATCTGCATGGCAAAAGGTGCAAAGGTTAAGTGACTCTGAGAGGGTTACAAGCTGAAAAAGCAAAGAGATTGAAAAGAAAAAAAAAGGGAAAATAAAGCCTCGTTCAGGACTGGTGGCATTTCCCTCTTGTCTGTTTTGTCTTGCTTTGCTGAGTGCAAACCTTCCCCAGCCTCCATCTTACCTCTCCTTGCTCTTGGTTTTGTCACAGATCCAAACACCAAATCCTTGGAGCAACATAGTGGGAACCCCTTAATCCCCACTGGCGCACTCAGGACTGAGCCCTTACACAAATCCCCTCCTCTGTTTTCAAAGCTATTTGTCTTGGCAGTAACTTCTAATCCTTAAGTGTGTTTATCTCTAAAAGCAAGTTGCACCTAGTATATGTGAAGGCTCAGTGAAGATGTAAACATATGTTCCTTTCCTTCCCCAAAAATGATAATTTAGGTCCAAATCCCAGAGTTTTTATTAGCTATGCTGGGCCATCCATGCTATTTTACCTATATAAGGAGGGCAGAATGTGGGCTTTGCTCCAAGGTCTCCTGGAAGATTTATACATGGGTCTCTCCCATGAACTAGAGGAGGCTCAGCTAAACCCATCCCCAATCCTCTGCCCTCTTTAGTGTCTTCATCTGTTGAAAACCTTTGGACTAGCATCTTTGGGGAATGCGCCCCCCTAGATTGCTGGCTGTCATAAATCCTCAGGCAGAGGCGTTTGCTGCAAGAGGGTCGACAAGAGGAGCTGAGATGGAGAGGTCTGTGTGGAAGTGCAGAGCAAGCACACAGCACATCCCTTTTCCTCAGAGCAGGAGAAGCCCACACACCTGGTTTCCCAAGGGCTAGGCGCCAAGGGGTTAAACAAGGGGTTAAACAAAGATGCGGGGTGCTTGTCACCTGGTGGGAGCAAGGCTTCTGAGGGCGTGTCAGTGCCGGGGAGAGGGGCCAAATGAGCAGGAGCACATGGGAAGGGAAGGATGGTGGGTCATGCAGGACGAAGAAATGAGTTGGTCCAGCACAAGCCCTTGGCCCCTCTGCTGCACAAAGCTCCAGCAGTGCCACCAGCCAGGCACGAATGAGATCCATGCTCATCCCACTCTACACCAGCAGCCAGAGCTCAACAGCAGCTCCACAGCTCCTGACTGAGCACACTGGGCAGCAGCACTTCCCCGTGCTCTCAGACCACTTTGTGAAGAAAATGAGCCCCAGTGCAAGCAAAATGTTTAAAGGAAAGCATGGGAGCGATGATTCAGGGATGACTTTTGGATATCAGATCCATTATTGAGGTTCCTGCAGTGGCTGTGCTGCTTGATGAAGGCTGCGAGCCCTTCCAGGTCCTTGGAGGAGGGGTTGTGACACTGATGGTGCAACTGTGACAGCACCGATGTGATGAGCTTGATGTCACCCAAAGCGATGGAGTGATGTATGAGCAGCACGGTGATTGTGGGTTATTAACACAGAGTCAGCCACAGAGTAGGGGCTGACAGGTCACCCATTTAGCAGTTTACTGCATATATCACCTGTGGCAGAGACACAGGGGATGGGCAGATGGGTGAAACTGGAGGGAGGCTACCAATTAGCCTAATTTATGCAGATGTTGGACTGTAACCCCCCTGCAATCGCTGGCTGTTGGGCCATAGAATGGTTTGGGTGGGAAGGGGCCTTAAAGACCATTTCATTCCATGGGCAAGAACATCTTCCACTAGAACGGGATGCTCCAAGCCCCTTCCAGCCTGGCCAAGTACTTTTTGGGAGCTGTGTATTAAATGAAGGAGCCAAGACCTGGGTTTTGCCCCAAATGGGGAGAGAGGGAGCAAGGAAGCATTGGATGAGGTTCTGCATCCACAGCTACATCTACACATGTTGGGAGGACATGGGGCACAGCTTGTCCCTGAAGAGAGGCCAGTGCTTGGGTTGTGGCTTATCTCCCATCCTTATGATGGAAACAGCACCTGGTTTGAGTTCCCCAGGAACACCAGAGCAACTTCAAGGGTTCTGGATCCCTCATGAGGCAGAGACCCCAATGCAGGGTTCAGACCCGTATGGCCAGGGATGTCATCAAGGCCATGATCAGTTGGCTCTGCAAAGCCAAGGACTTGCAGATCTCTTCATGAGACTGTGAGAGCCCCCTGCCCAGCAATCCCCCAATGGCCCGCACTCACCACTCTCAGGCCCTTCCAGTGGCTCAGTGTTGAGCATCATGTTGGCCAGGGACACCTGGGGCTGGGCCGGGGTCTCTGTGGAGGAGAGGCAGAGGGTCAGTCAGGGGAAAGGGCATCAGCAGCAGCACCCTCGGTGCAGTCAAACAAACTCCCTGGCCCCAGATCCAGCGCAGGAGCCAGGTCTGGATCTGTTTAGCCCAGCATGTACGTCTAAGGAACATTTATTGGAGGCAGCTGATGGGATGAGTAATCCCCAACCACCCGGCTGAGCCAGAACAAGATTACCTTCCATTCCCAGCCTGTGGCTCTCCTTGGGCTCATTCTCGGGGGTCACCACAGAGGAGCATCCTCAGGGCCCTGTGTGACTGCTTTGGATGGCTCCCACTCACCCCACAGCATCAGCAAGGCAGGGGCTCAGGAGCTGGATGTGGCCTCTCTGGAGCCAGTTTAGCTTTGATCTCCTGGCCTTAGAGATGGCAGAATAAAAACGGCACCCCCCAGGGGAGCCAATCCATGATGGATCTGTACCCTTTTGTTCCCTCAAGGGCTCTCTTGGACCACATTCCTCCCATCCCTCTAGGAACTATGGTGAGGATTATCACAAGTGAAAAAATTCCATGGGGCTGGAGGGCAGGAGAGGGCTGCAGCCACAGGAAGGGCTGGATTTGCTTTTCTTGAGTGTACGGTTTGGGTGTGGCTAAGGGGGACAATCCTACTCAGTGTCCAGGTCACAGCTTGTCACCACGGCCTACTCACTTCTTTCCTATTCAAGATTTATTCTATGGGAAAAGCAGCTTCCCTTGGCCTTGGGAGCTCCAATTCAGCACATGCAAATGTTACTTCTACCCACTGATGTCTTTTCTCAACATTTTTGTGGGCATGTTTATTGCTTGTGAAGGTAAGAGACTGGTCCAAACCCACTGAAGCCAGAGGAAAGGCTCTCCATGGGCACTGGAATTGTCTCGAAAGTGCCAGAGGAAGCCAGACACGGCACTGGCAGGACCAGCACAAACTTCACACCACCAAGCCAAGTCACCCTCTGTGCCAACTGTATTAAAAAAAATTGGCTGTGTCTTAGACAGAACTTTTGGCCATGCCAGAGGGTTTGGTGAGGTTCACATGTCATCTGCACGCATGGAGCTTAGATCCCCAAGGGACTAAACTCTCCGTTTCATCTCTTCTTTGTGGGATTTTCTGGATAGTGTGGGAAGCAGATTGGTAGCTATGGAAATGGTGATCAGAGAAGCAGATTTTCTTGCTTATTTTGAAATTGAGCTGGACTGAGTTTACCAGTTTGAGTCATTATTAATTGCAGTAGTGCAGGCTGGACCCCCACCAAGACCTTTTGCACCAATGTACAAACCCTCCAGCACATAACAAACTCCACTCTGGGACTGCCTTTAATTATCCCATATTCTGTGTGGATTTAACCCTGCTGAAGTGTAACTCCCATTTTTCAAAGAAACATATTTGCCACGTCTCATACCCTGCTGTTGATCTAGAGGATGGCAGACGTGAAGTGACACAACTGAGAACAGCCAGGGCTGGGATTGTTGGTACCAACTGATTCCCAATCCCTTATTTTTTTCCTTCCCACTTTTTGTGTCCACTTAATGAAAAAATAAATGTCCACATGTTTTTAAGAGTCACTTACTCGTGCTGAATGACCCAGTGTAGGTTACTTTGGGCTGGGATTTCTGGTAGCCAGTGATGACAACGATGTATTTTTGCCCACTCCTGAGCCCTCGGATCACATGTTCAGTGCCGGTCAGGTTTTGCCTCTGCACAAGGGAGTGGTCGTGGGCCAAGGTGACAGTGACATCAAAGGTGTTGTGCGGCTCGGGGCTGGCCCAGCGCAGCCTGGCACTGCTCTCAGTGACATCTGTGATCTGGATGTCGTGGGTCTTTGCTGCAGGGCAGAATCAGAAGGGACACCAAGCAGTGAATGAAGAGGGAAAGATCTCAAGGAGAAAGTGCCTCAGTGCTGCAGAATCTTCTTTCCATGCTAGTGCAAGCCAGGTTGGTACTTGGCTGTCTTAGATGCCACTGCAGGGGAGGCTTTGTTTTCCACAGCCATGGTGATTCACCAAGTGGTTTATTTATATTTAATGATCAGTTGCAAGCTAGCAAATCAAAACCTTTTTCTTTTTTTTCCTACAAAATTCTCACAGCTTGAAATTCCCAGCACTTTCCCAACAACTGTAAATGTTCCCAGTCAGATCCTTCTCTAGGATGCAATGGATTCATTGAGCTGATGAAAACCTTCAAGCCAAGCTTCCTTAAGAGTGAACATAAAATCACAGACTGGTTTGGGTTGGAAGGGACCTTAAAGCCCATCTCATTCCAACTCCCTGCCGTGGGCAGGGACACCTTCCATTAGACCAGGTTGCTCCAAGCCCCATCCAACCTAGTCTTGAACACTTCCAGGGATGATAACCTTAACATAACCTTTGCAGGTCAAAGAAGTAATTATGGAAAGGTTTCCTGCTCTGGCAGGGTACTGGATGAGGCCTTTATAAATACTGCTTAAAGCACTGGTGGAGCAAGAAACACCCAGAAAAGTTTATTCCTCTCAAGCTGATACAAGCATTAGCCTTGCAAAAGCTGACTGCATTTATTTATTGCTTTTTATTTATTATTTATGCAGGGACTTTCCATCAGTGACTGGATTAGCATCCCTGTGCTTGGACACATTCTTTGATCCTTGCTCAGCTAGTGCAGATCTGCCTGTAAGCCCTTTCAAAAATACCTGGGAAATCTCCTTTGTATGAACTGTGCTCACATGAAAGAGGCTTGGCATTCCCAAATAGGTCTCCACACTGATCCAGTGATGAACTAACTATTCATATTAGCTGAGAATTTAAACAATGCCATTGTAGGAATCACCATAAATAGCAGAACTTGGCCCAGGGGTGATGCTACAAGGAAATAATGGTAATATGTGAGCCACACTAGAAAGAGACGTTCTCTGTAGCTGGATGGATTGTTCCTGCTTGTGTTTTGCCTAGGGGCAGCCTGTCCCCCATCCATTTTTTGCACAAAATTCTTAATACAATTCGACAATGCCCCAGCACAGATTTCCAGGTTTACACCTAAAACCAAAATTTGGCCTCTGGATGACATTTCCCACAGGAATAATCCTCTCAGGGGGCAAGAAGAGCCACAACCCACTGTATTTCAGCCTAGAGGGAGGCACTGCCCACATGGGGAGAGCTGTTCACATACCGCTGTGTCTCCTCCTGCCACCGGCCACAGTGGCTGTGGCATTGGTGGTGGCCCGGCCGCTGGCTTTGGTGTGAGCGGTGGCACCAGCTGCTCCCTGGGCAGTGGCATTCCCCTGGACCACGGAGCTGGCCGGGGTGGTCTCGGTGGCTCTGCCCTGGGCTGTGGTGCTGGCAGGAGTGGTTCTGGCATGGGCACTCGCCATTGGCTTGACGGTTGCGCTGACCGTGGTGCTGGCTGTGAAGGTCCGGCTGATGGTCGCGTTGGGAGCCACGAACCTGAGCAGAATTTTGGAAGCGGAGAAGAGTTGACATAGAAACCATTGGCAAGAACCCACCTGAGGTCAAGAGCCTTTGCCAGCTTTAGATTTGCCCACGGTGAAGTGATAAGTGCTTAGATCCAAGCAGTGAAAAGTGCTTGGAGTAACCTGGTTTAGTGGAAGGTGTCCCTGCCCATGGCAAGGGGTTGGAACAAGATGTCCTTTAAGGTTCCTTCCAACCCAAACTGTTCCGTGATTCTGTGATAAGAGTGAATTCAGTAGACAGATCTGTAGCATGCCTGATTTCAAGGGGCTTGACCTTCTAAAGCCAGGACAGCTCTGTGCCACCAGTGAGTCTGGCTGACACAAGCTTTCACTTCTCTTCAGAAAATACTGGCATGTATTCTGTGATGGATTCTGTGTACCAGATAATCCAGGGCAGCCCAGCCTCTGAAAATAATGTTCTGAGTAGAAAGCCCCAAATTAATAGTAATTTCTGGAATTCCTGACCTACATGATCAAAGTCAGCTTATTCTCCTTCATATTTTTATACATATATAAAAAGGAAATTTACTCCGTTATACATGCCTTTGTCTATAAGATATGTCTGTTGCTCTTTTGACACAGCACTGGGGGAACCAGTGAAATTAATTAAAATATTATTAGTATTTTATTAATTAGAAGATAATCTTGATTTTTGGAAGTGAAGTTGCTTTTTTTTCCTTTTCCCCAAAGCATTACTCACACTGCTTTCTGCCCGGTGAGCACGGGGCGCTGGCTCTGGACTTGCTGACCATTCTGGAACCACTCACACTGTTTCCTTATCTCTGGAGACAGGTAGAAAGCAAATTCACCTGGAGACAGAGAGAGACATTAAACACTGGAGCTGAGGATGGTGGATATCCACCATCGACGACACATTACATTTATTTCTTCTTAATTAAAGAAAAGAAACAAAAAGAATCTCTTTTTGCTTGATGTTTGGTTACTGCAGCATCCTGGGCTGGGATATTTGTTATTCCAGTTTACAAACATGAGGGACTTAACTACAAGAGGGCTGTTTGCCTGAGTCTGTCACTTATAAACACATTTCTTGTAACAGGGCACTTCCAACCACACAGGTAATGCTATTTTTTCAAGAGTTAGAAGTTTCTAGGACTGCTGTAATCAGTAAATGGAAAAAGCAAATTGAGATAACCTAAACATTTATTTCCAGATGTTTGCTTCCTATTTAGTGCAAGACATTCCTGAATCTGTGGTGTATCAGCCCACTAATCTGATTTTCAGGATTTTTTGCTAAAAACTAGCTTTCCTAATAGAGGTCTATTTCTTATCCTTGCTGAATGGGTGTGTTTAGGATCTCTGGCAGCTGGAGGTCCAGCCTGGGGTCTCTAGCTAAGCTGAGATGTTAATTTTCGAGGCACAGTCAGCACATTCCAAATACAGCAGCTTTATTTATCCCTGAGCAAAGAATCCTGTACGTCTGGTCCTTTAATCTGCATACAACAACTCCAGATCTCAGCCTCAGCCAGCCAAGGGCCTGCTGGACATGATGTTTATGGTGAAGTTGGGAAGAAAGGTCTGCTGGGTGTTCAAGGAGCTCCAAGGAAGTGCTGCAAAGGGCAGGACATATGTGAGAGGCAAGCCAGGCAGGATGAGATCAGAATCCACAGGTGAGCCCATGGACACCAAGGCAAAGCATACGGAAGTGCAAACTCTACTTGGTGGATCAACATGGAATGGGATGGAGAGGCCAAAGTGAACGAAACCCAGGCATATTCAACTAGTATGAGCAGCCCAAATTGCACCAAACAGTACTAACCATAGAAAAAGAGACTAACTTCAGTGGGTCCTGCTGCTCAAAACCTTTCAGATTAACTCCTCTGAGGCCACATGCTGCCCCTTCCATGACACTTTGGCTGCAGGATGTTACACTTACTTCTGATAAAGGATGGCAGCAGTGTCCCAAAACGCAGCAAGGGCTCTTCATGGAGCTCTCCTGGTTTATCGACCAGCTTGAAGAACACGTCATTTGGCTCACTGGCAAGGCTGTAGATATTCTTGGCATTCACCTTCCTACCGATGCCCAAGACAACAAAGAAGTACCCTTTGCATTTTGCATTGATGACAACCCTCTGCAGGTGCTCGAGTTCTTTTTTGTTCACTTTTCCAGTCATCATCAGAACTATGACTTTTAGATCCCGAGGGCTCGGCGCACTTTCAAAAACATGAGTAATTGTGTGTTCAATTGCACTTCCTAGGGCCCTTGTTCCCTGGAGCTGGGTCATTTGGTTGTGGAGGTAATTAATGATCTTCTCTTTGGATGCATAATCAGTTAGTGAGAACTCAGTTTTTACTGGTGGGAAGCTTGAGTTGGTTTCGTGTTCATAAGGAGCTTGCTGGAGAACCGCCACTCTGGCGTGGTGCTGGGATACTTTCGGCTCCGAGCTGATTTCCAGGTTAGTTACGATATGGGAAATGTACTTCTTCATCTCGCTGAACTGCAGAGGGGTGGTGGACTCAGAGCTGTCCAGGATGAAGGCTATGTCCGTGTCCACATCTGTGGCGGCTGCCCTTCTGTCTCTGAACGCAGGTCTCTGGCCACCTACACCACAGCTGGGATGGGGGTCACACACATCTGGGGAAGAAATACAGTGGGTTTCACCTGCAGGACCTGAACACAACCCTCCCTCATCACTGTAAACATCTCTTGTGTCACATGAAATACCATCAAGCACTGGACATTCACTGGTCCATTGCTTGATACCAAAGTCATTTCATCCCACAACACATTCAGTTATGTGCTCAGTATTTTTGTATGTGCTCCTTTGTCCAAGGGGATCCCTGAAGCACTCTGTCATAAGTGGCAGAAGGCCATCTTTTAGAGCACTTAGCTATCAGTATTTGGGCTGCAAAAGTGGCAACCAGACAAAAAAGAAGCTTCTCTTTACAAAGTAGAGAACGCCCAGCGAACCTCATTCACAATGCTAATGTTTTCTGCTCAACCCAAGAATCCCTTGTATTCATCAACAAAAGGGCAGACTCCCAACTGGGCTTCCCTTCTTGCAACTGACTGCTGCATGACCAGAAGGATTTGGAACTGTGTAGAGGAGAAATTGGATGCTTTACCCAAACAAATGTGACAAGTCAAGAGCCTCTGAATGGTTTCATTCAGCTGACTGCCGATGGTTGGAAGAACAATGGCGTGACCAACCGCTGTGTTGTTGATCTGGTGAGATGGAAACAGAAAAACACGGAGTCAGTAATGCTTCCTTCTGTTGTTCTCAGCTCAGAGGAGGGGAGGGCAATCCACAACTCTGAGAGATTCTCTGCTCAGCACAGTGCTCTCGGTGGATCCCTTTTGGAGGAGCTTCATGTCCCTGACGTCAGTTTAGAGTCATAAACTCCAAGAAAAGGGTTAAGCACTTGAACCAATGCTCAGTGAGACCATCTGGGGCTTTTTTGTGGCTTCCAATCTCTGCATGTCCACTCTCCTTCTGCCAGCAAAGCTAATGTACTCCACACCTTCCCACCCTTTGCCTTTCTGTCAGACTCTTCCTTCTGTTTCGTCCCACATCTGGCACCCTGGAACCATGGCCTGGGAAAAGAGTGACTCCTGAGAGTCTTGCTAGCATTTCCCAGCAGGTGCCATGGTGATTAAGGAATTAGGGTTTCTCTCCTAATGAATGGATGAGTTTGGCCAGCAATGCTCTCTTCCACACTTGAGAGGCCTGTGGAAGCCAAGCATTGCCTGTGGCATCCAACACCATCAAACTGGACCACGGGCATGAGCAGAAAATAGAGAAAGGGTGAAAGACCCCAACCTCCAGAGCTCTGGCAAGAACTGCATCCTGCCTGCTGGTGAGGAACACGGGCGTGACCCCGGCATCGTAGAGCTTCAGCACGGCATCGTTGAGCTGCGGGGACGCTCTCGTGTCCCCGTTGCTGAAGAAGACAGCCACCTTCCTCATCAGGAAGCCACTCCGGGCACGCTTGAAGGTATTCCTGGCCACGAAGGACATGGCAGTTTCCAGGCTGCGTGGCTTTGTGGTCAGGGTTGCCTGGAAGTTTTGGATCTGCTGGAGGAGACTGGATTTCTTCCTGGCATCAGCAAAGCGGATTTCAGTGGTGACCTCGTTGTTGTAGGTGACCAGAGCCACCCGTGCCCCCCGGGGACAGTTGCTCTCGGCAATGGTTAAGTTGTTGACCACTCTGAGCACGGTTTGCTTCATCCTGTTGAAAACGTCCCTCACAACACCTGAGGAGGTGTCAATAGCAAAGGCCAGCTCGGTTGGGAAGACAGGGCATTCCTTGGGACCTGTTGGGAACGTTCATCGGGAACAAGTCATGCCTCAAACAACTATCAGGATTCAAGGACAGTGTCCTCAGCAGGGGTAAATCATTCATATGTGGGGAGAGCAACAACCATGACATGCAGCCACCGTGGGGTTTAAAGAACTGAATGAGACTTACCATAGCAGCAAGCTGTGGAAAAGATGGAGAGAAAAAACCAGCTTGGTCAGTGCCATTCTAATAACGTGATGAGCAAATAAGGGTAGAGGGAGGGGCTTAGCAAAGCACTGAGGTACTCACGGCATTTGTCTTTGATGTTCCGCACCAGTGCACATTGCTTTAGGAAATAAAGAAAGGGGGGGAAAAGAGATGTGTCACACAGCCAACCCAAGGGTGTTTCCAAACAAGAGAGAAATTATGCCACACTTACATCTCTGGATTCTCCTTTCTCGCCTTTAAGGCCCTGTTTCAAAGAATGAAGAGAAATTGAGTGCAATGTGTATCTCTGGGGTGCCCCATGAACGCTGTCGGAATAACTACTGAACCATGGGTCAGGAGCCAAAGGAAAGCCTGTCTGTTTTCAGCTGTGTTTCCAGCAACAGGGGGAAGGGTTTTCTGTGTGAGGAGTAAACCTAGCTGAGGCCAAACACAAAAGGAGGGTTGGAACTAGATGGTCTTTAAGGTCCCTTCCAACCCAGGCCATTCTATGAGTTACGATGCTCCAGGCTCACATGCAAAGCAAGCCCAGTCACCTCAGCCTTTCTAGGGAGCCTTGTGCCAGCCAGATTTGGTCATGGACCATATCCTGTGTGGGGTTGTGAATGATAAAGAGATGAGAATCTCCTAGAAGGAATTTTAAGGGGCATATTGCCATGGGGAAGTCCTAATGCCTGGTAAGAGCATGTGTCTTGACTTTTTCCTTTTCTTTGAGGAAGGGTAAATATTTGTCAGTGATAAACAGCTGCTTAAAAATTTATAGGGACACATCCAAGACAAATAAAGAGAGATTTCCCCAACTTTAAATCAGTAGAAGACAGTGATGGGCTTATTTTTCAATTCCTGGCACCCACAAGGACCATTCCATGAAGCCAATCAGCAATGCAGTGAACACTTACAGATGGCCCAGGGTATCCAATCTCTCCTTTCTGACCGGGTGTCCCAGGTTCTCCTGCATTTCCCTAGAGAGAGAGAGAGAGCAAAGAAGTCCTCTCCATGAACATCTGTAGGAGGACTCCCAGGAGCACTTGGAGGAAAAGATGTGCCCATCTTTCAGGGCATTCATGCAGAAGGGAAAATTTGTACCATGGTCCAACTTACTCTGCGGCCTCTGTTTCCTTTGGGGCCAGGGCCTCCAGCAACACCACGGTCACCAGGTCCACCCTAGGAGGGGAAGACCACAAATAGCAGCTCTAAACCTGCACAGGCCCATGAAAAATTGCTTGGAAAATAAATGCACAGTTCATGGGCTGCACTTACCTTTGGCCCTGCGTAACCTATGAAGCCGCGTTCTCCCTGGAACAACAGAAAGGTTAATTTGAATATGTTTTAGAAAATGCCCTCATCCATCTCCTGCACTGGAGATCTTGGCTGCTTCCTTGTCCTTGTTAAGGAAGTGGGAATGCTGAGTATACACCTACCTTCCTGCCTTTAGGACCCGGGCCACCAATTCCATCTCGTCCATCATCACCCTAAAATTGGAAAACGAAAGCCGTTAATATATAAATTATGTCATATGTAAACAACTTAAGCCCCACAGGTCCAACAGCATCAATAGAAAGAACCCACTGAAGCCACAGGCCTTCGTGAAACTCTTAAATGTCCCTTAAAGTTCGTTAAGTGTCCTTAAAGGTGTGAGAGCATGGCCACACTCACCATCTCTCCTCGTGGGCCTGGCTGTCCGTTTGGCCCTTTGAGTCCAGGGTTTCCAGGCTCACCCTAAAAAGAGGAGCATCTGTTAAAGCATGTGCTGAAACTCCAGGCAGCTCTGAGCCTTCCACACCCCATCAACACTGGTTTCTTCGCACCGAGCAGTCTGAAGCCCTCCTTGTGGCAGAAAGGCATGACTGGACCTACACAGCCCAAAATGCTGCCAAGGGCATGCTCTTCAGTGGGACCTTTGGTGATTTCAGGAAAGACAGAACCTTCCCACATGGCCATTTTCTGAGAATCTGCCCAGGAAAGTTGCTTGGGAATCTCAGTTGCTCAGTTACTTTTTCCTTTCTGTTCACTGAAATGGGAGCCTAATGAGACAATGAGCACAGAGCTGCTTCTCTCCACACTGTGCAAGCCCAAGAGGTTTACCTCATCTATTTCTTTAAGCCCATGCAAAATCCAGAAGCTTTTCAACGCAGCTTTAGTTGCTGATGCCCAATGCTCCTAAAGACATACCTTCCTTCCCAGAGGACCAATCCTGCCACGTTCTCCTGGGGGTCCTGGAGGTCCACTCCCAGCCTGGAATGGAAATGGGGAGAGGCATGTTGGCAACATGTCAAGGAAAGTCAGGTGCCAGAAACTAGGGAATTGGGTGACCACAGAAATCATGTATTGACTACTAGGGCTGGTGTCTCTCAAAACGCCTCAGGAAATTCAGAAGTCTGCTTCATGTTTGGGAAGAGCTGGACATCCAGCTCAGTTCAATGCGAATGTCAGCAGCAGTTTATATGGTCCCCAAGAGAACACCCACGGGAAAGCAGGACGGGGGAAAATCATGCTGGGGAAATGCAATATGGCTTTATGTTGATGGGTCTGGCTGAGGAATGCAGCAGAAGGGAGAAATAAATACATGGAGTGGCCCCAGCAGGCATGTGAGATGGTCATGCTCTGGCTTCAGAGAATTAAACATCACAGAGATGCCCCACCAGTCACTCAGGGATCCTCTTTAACTAAAATTGCAATAATGGCCCAAACACTGAAGTCCTGACTCCTCTGTGGTTGCTTTTAGCTCTTTCTCTTCTGTAACTCTTTATCAAGAAGTCTTAAGCATAAGTTGAGAGAAGAATCATGCCGGAAAAGTGTGTTAAAAGAGAGTGGAGCAGAGTTGGAGCCCTAGGAGAGGGGAATGGGGAGACGCATTGGAATCTTATTAGTTCGACAACAGTATGGTTGGGTCAATGTCTGGGAAGCAGCAGAAGGATTACCCTGGGTCCAGGGACACCCTGCTCTCCTCTGATGCCCGGTGTGCCGACCTGGCCAGGCGGACCCTGTGTGGGGAGAAAAGAGAGGCAGTCAGCACATATGGGCAGAAAAACACCAAGATCCAAGGGGAAGCAAATGCTGCAGTGAGGGATACTTTGCAAACGTGTCACACCTTGGCTGGTGTGAATGCAATGGCAGGTGGGACAGCCAGACCACAGCACACCCAAAACCACCCAAATCCCAACGGTCTTTGTGGATGAGACTCTTGGGGGAAGTGGCTGTGATGAAGTAACACCACAGCATCATGAGGCAAGGCCTTTCCTCTGCTGTGAACTCACTGACCTGTGGCCCTCGCATGCCTTGTTCTCCAGCCGGCCCTGCTTGACCAGGCGAGCCCTTGGTGCCCTGGAAGCACAAAACAGGACAGTGCAGGTTAGCACAGGAAGATATGGTCAGCACCATGGGAAGGGAAAGGGGAGATCAGGGTATCCACAGCTGCACACAGAGCAGGGAAGAACAGATTTTCAGTTGGGTTTTTTTCTTGGGGTTTTTTCAAGATATGGTAATAGCAGAGAATAAGCACAGCAATGGTGGAGGCAATTTGCCTGCTGCGATTGATGGGCATCAGCCATCATGCTTTGGCCCTGTTACACTGCTCCAGCAGCACATGGGGACAAAACATCTGACCAGGGAATGCTGTAGGAGACAGGCAGGCACACGGACAGTTGGTTCTTCACTGAGTCCAGCAAGAAGCACACTGGGAGATGAACCTGAGGAGGAGGAGGGAAATTTGGAGGAGAGAGGAGGCAGAGAGGAACAAGCAAAGCCTGCACATCCCTTCTCTCGGCACATCTCTCTGGGTGCTGAGGCTGCCTGGCCCGTGGTGTGGCAGGGCTCCCAAGTGTTGTCCCATCACCACCTACCTTAACTCCTATGGGCCCCCTTCGTCCTGCCATGCCCTGCAAATGAAGGAACAATGAGGCTCGTTGAGCTAATATGTAAGCAGACCTTTCCCTATTGTTTTTAGATCCATGTACCAATGCTTCTTGTAGTCCAAAATTACATTTGAATGGTTCAAACTGCTGGGGGCAAAGGGAGAGGGAAATCCACATGGTCAGCTCTCTTAAATCAGACTTGGGTATGTTTTCTCACTCCTTGCATCCTCCACGTAGGTGAGTGGCTCCATCATGTGTGCCATGAGTATGTCACCATCCCTGGGACGGTAGTGACACGCAGTGAGGAACACATCCCAGACATCCCAGCTCCAGTTTGGTTTTTGCCTTTCCAAATCCACCAGCCAAATGCAGATGCATATCATGGAATCACAGACTGGTTTGGATTGGAAGGGACATTCAAGACCATCTAATTCCAACTCCCTGCCATGGTGTCGTGCCTTTGTCCCTCCTCACCAAAAATCAACCCATACAAAACCACCACACATGGGCAAGAACACCTTCCATTAGACCAGGTTGTTCCAAGCACCATCCAAGCTGGCCTTATATATACACATCAGGTGTGTATATATCAGAGCACTGATTTATTTGCATGGGAATAAATTCAACTTTTAAAGTCTCTACAACAACCCAGGAAGCCATGAGGCATTTTCCTTTTGAGGTTTTTTTCTTTTTTGGGGGTGGCTTGTTGGGTTTTGAGGTTGAATTCCTGATGTTTGTGAAACAAAATACATGGAAAGGTAGGAAGGGGAAAGTTATTGTCAATCTAAGCTTGGGCCTTGCTGACTTGAGGTCTGGCAACTCACCCTCCTCCCGACTCCACCATCTTGGCCCTCCGGCCCTACCGGTCCTGGATCTCCCTAAGGGAAAAACAAAACTCAAGTGAGAGCCCTGAAATGAGCAGGCACTGGGAAAACAGATTCGTTTCTCAAAAAATGGCTCCTTTCATGCTTTCACACAAATTAATAGTCCTACTTTGGTGGGGATCCTTCTAACAACTCACGGAGACTTTCCATCAAGTTTCTGAGCCAGCACAACTCAACATTCCTATTCTTTGGGAAATGGCTTCTGACAGTTTAAGATGTATTTTTTATTGTGAGCTGATATGAAAACAGATGGGTTTTGAAATTTTCCAAGAAGCATGTGGGGGTTTTTTTTCTTGCCAAGGTTTCAGGTGAATCAGGAGGTTTAGATTTGGTGTGATCTAATCAGTTCTCTGCTTTTGTATATGACCCATGACAACATACAAAGGTAATTTCCAAGAACAAAGTTATTTTCAGAGGCAATATCCCAAAAGGCATTGTAAAATAATACCGATTTTTTAAGGGTGCTTTTTACACAAAACATCTTCTAAACTGACATCTTCCCAGAGAAAGTTTTGGTTGCAAACCAACAACATTTTCTAGTGGAAAAAAATATTCCATCTGACAAGGCACAATGAGTTTAAGAAACTTGCATCTTTTTGGCAGCATCCTTTTTTCTCCCTTTCTCTGTCCCATTTTGTTGTAAAAACCAAAAATCAACACAAGACAACAAAGAAATTTTACCATTGGTCCAATTTCACCCTTTTGTCCTCTGGAGCCCCGTTGAGTATTATCAGCTCCTGAATCTCCCTGAAAGCAACAGAGCAATGAGAAACATCTGTGTAAAGCAGGACATGAAAATCAAATCTCATAAACTGCTCTGCTAGAGACTAGAACCAATATTTCTTTTCTTTTTTTCCTTTTTTGACTGAGTTAGATGAAGTATTGCTGCTGTTTTCAGACAGACACAGCTTTTCAACTGAGCAATAATATTGAAGAAGAGATAGGAGAATTTTAACATGGTGAAACAGCGGTTGATGTGGTACCCACATGTCACCTCCAAGTCTTTGCTCTGTCACGGGACCTGCCACTGTCAAGCAGCATTTAATAAGCCAGAGCCATCCTCTCTGATGACCCCAGGATCAGTGGGAAGTGGGTGGAAAATCAAGAAGATGCCTTAGTAGTATTTACCGGATCTCCACGGAGCCCACGATCACCTCGTTCTCCTCGTTCACCCTTAACTCCCTTATCTCCCTGTGGGAAGAGAGAGAGAGTTGGGAACAGAAGTCTTTGCCTGTTGAAAGCCTCTCTGCCCAGCCCTTAGCACAAGGCTAAGGGGAGCACAATGGCTTTCCACCCTCCCCTGGCTCAAATCCACCTCTGCGCCATCATTTAGCCTCACTGTAAAAGTGATTAAAGCCTACCCTCCTGCCGGAATATCCCTTCTCTCCAGAGGAGCCAGGCAAACCCTTGTCTCCCTAAAAAAAGAAAAATATTTTAGAGTATTTGCCGCCTCCAAGGTGCTTTTTAGATACTTCACTGAAGCATTGAGTTATTAAGAGAAAAGCAGTTAAAATGACTGACCTCTTCTCCGTCAATGCCATCCAGACCCATTTCTCCAAGTTCACCCTGTGGAAAGGAAGCAAGGGGCAAATGCTCACTTGAGAGGAAGGGGGAATGGGAAGGGGATATTGATGTGCCACACATTCACGCTCGCAGCTGTGGCATGAGCCAATAGCTCCATACCTTCTCTCCTGGGAATCCCCGAGAACCCTAAAAAGATAGAAAAGAGAGTTACTCCACTTTTGTCCAGCTCACTGCCGTGGGAATCAGTGGAGAAGGAGGGCTGAGCTTGGTGCCAGACCCAGAGCCTCAACCAGGACAGGACTTTCCCTAATTTCTCTTTTGTTAATATTTGTCTTCAGCTGCGTCTGCAAAGCTTGTGCCAAGACAAAATATATAGGGCATGGGGGTTAATGCAGCTGATCCAATAAAATATCTCACTCCTTAGCCACAACTCTCTCCCCACTGACTTTTGTTTCTCCCTGCACCCATTTTTATGTTAATCCAGAGCCAGTCCTAGTGCCGTTGTCCAAGGCTGAACAGATTTTTAACGAGACTCAGTATCTCAGCTGCAGCTAATGGGCTTGGTTCATGCATTCCTCTTCTCCCTGCCAGAGGATCATGTGGTCAGAGCAAATGGTAGGAAACATCCCCTTAATTTCACTATTTCCCATAAATATTATATGTTTCACCACCTTTTCTGGCTTAGGGTGCAGCTGCTGTCCTGGACCATTAGCTCAAGGTTCCTCTTTAAAGCTGCAGCCATGGCTCACTTGTCTCCCTCTTCCCCAACAGCGGAGTTCCACCCACTCACTGTCCCAGCCCTGTGCCAAGAACATGCACATCCATCTCTTCCCAAATTTTTCCCCCAGAGCCAGACTGCAGAAGATAGATCATCCTTGTCTGTGGGTTGAGCCTGGGTCTCTGGGCTGTGTTTTTTGCTCTTCATAGCAACATTAAAGCCACAACACCCTCTGAAAGCCCTGGTGCTTGGCCAGGTGGATACAACCACTCAAGGGCACATGGCAGAGGTTGTGTGACCTCCTAAAGCAGCAGGAGTTGCCCTTGGGGGACTCTCACCCACTGGACTCTGGGCCTGCTCTGTGCAGGCTTTTTCCACACGTACCTTTGTTCCTCTGTGCCCGGGGCATCCCTGGAAACCTTGTGTCCCATTCACACCCGGTGGTCCACGCTCACCCTGGTGCACGGAGGGGAAAAAACAACAGTCAGGAGTTGCGTGCTAAGCCTATTTCTGTGGCTACCTGTCACAGGAGGTGGCTTGGAGGCACAGGAGCAGCAGGTTTTGCCTGGCCACCTCACCATCTCTTGCCCAGCCACCCCATCATCTCTTGCCCACAACTTTCCTCATGTAGAGACCAACTGCAAGTCTTCATCATTGAGAGAGAAACACCCTTCCCAGGCCCTCAGCTGTGAAAAAGCTTTGTGAAACTTCTTCTTCAAAATTAAAATGACAAGATGAAGCGCTCAGAGCTCTGCACAGATGTCTAATCCCATCCTGACCTTCAAGCCCCAGGAAAACATTGCCCAGCATGTGATGTCTCACAGCAGCCTTTGGCCCCTGCCTGTGCTGTTGGAAAAGCCATGAGCACCGTCAGCTCCTTGGCCTCGGCTTCACCCCTTGGGAGTGATGCATGGAGGGATGTTTATTCCAGGGCTGATGTGGGATTCATGCAGAGTTTGGATGAAGAGTGTTAGTAAGAAATCATGGGATTAACGTTGTCTGCCGTGTCATGGATAGGAACATCACTCTTGGTTCCACTTTTGGACTAACTCAAATCTTTCAGCTGAAGGTGGTATGGGTAACTTTGGCATAGGCTGCAGATTTGATGAAGTTGAGGATTTTATTTGCCTTGGGGAATAGCACAGAGATGGGTCACATCAAATAATGGTAGTTATTCCCCCCTTCATCCTTCTCCAGCTCTCAAGAAGCTCCTTACTGACTTTCTCTCTGGAGAAGCTGGGACCAACAACTCAGTCTGTCAGGTACGGGAAACTCAGAGTTCTTCTAACTGTCCCTTCTAACCCACATCCACATTCCCAGCAGAAAAAAAGTCTGGAGGCTTTTCATGTCGTGGAAAAGCTCCAAACACTTCACTGTGGTGAGGTCCCCATTTGAACAGGGGCAGTCACTCACCGGTCCTCCTTCATCACCAGGGTAGCCTCCGTAGCCAAGATCCCCCGTGACACCCTAGGAGACAACAAAGAAAATTGTGAATTTCCTTCACAATGTGATGATATTCAAGGTTTCCCTAGATAAGCACAAAGCAGCTGCTTGCTTGTCTTTGTTAATGAGAGATATAATCTCCTTTTGATGTCCCTAAATTGTTTCGCAGGACGCTTCACCGTGTCCTTCCAGCCACTTATCCCTGCCCTCTTGGATGCTTTGCAGCACTGAGGCTGTGGGGAAGAGGAAGAAGAGCGGCCCTCAGTTGCTCTGCGTGTCCCAGGGTCAGTTTTCAAATGGGAGTAGTAAGCGGAGATGATCTCCCCAATAGCATCACCCACTACAACTACACAACCTGCACATCACCATGAGGTTCCCGTGCACAGGGACCCTTCATCCCCAGATGAAGTGACCTACCTTTGGTCCTATAGGGCCTGGCACACCTCTGTCCCCTCTCTGTCCTGAGCACTTGCAGGGAACCTTGCAGCACGTCCTCTCTGCGATGTTGTCCTGCAGGAAAAATGGGAAGTGAGAGCATTAGAACCTGCCAGAGCCCCAACACCTGATTTGGGACATCAGAGGGAAGAGTTTAAACAGAAACTGCATGGGGCAGAATTCATAGAGTGCATTTAGCAGGACATCAGTGCCCAGAGCAGTGCCTGTGACTGAAGAGAGAAATCTCATCTCCAAAGAAAAAAAATCCAGGCTGTGGAGCAGGCCATGAGAAAGTCACTGCAGTGAGCAGCTCACCAGCAACCCGCAGGCTGAGAACAATTCACAAGAACACAGTAAAGGAGAAAAAAAAATGTTAAAAAGAATGATATGGACTCAGAGAAATCACAGCTTGGTTTTACATCATCCAACAGAAAGAAGATGAAAAAAAAATCACTTTCTTTGCCAAGTACATTGCTGGCTGCAAATGTTTCCTGCCAGCTTTGCACATTTACGTTTTGGAAGGATTTTCCTAAGCTGAATTTCTTGGGGAGGGGCTGAGGACCAACTCTTATCCCAAAACCAAGGCTCACTTGCAAGTGGCTGCACTTTGATTTGTGGAGAAGGGCCCAGCAAGGTTAAGCTTAACCAGTGGTTAAGCCCAATCTTATTAAATCTACTGGAAAAGGAGCTCAGTCATGCTGGTAGCAGCTGAGAAGTTGGGAGGAACTGGACATACTGAGGTTCACAGCAAATTAACCCAACACTCCAGAGGGACTATGCATTGGAAAAGAAGTAAATCTGTGAAAAAGAAAGAATCATGGAATGGGTTGGGTTGGAAGGGACCTTAAAGGATAACTCCTTCATCTGTTAAAAGCATGTCTAAAATACAGACAGTGTATGAGATCAGGGAAAGAAACTTCGAAAGCAACAGTTCTACAAGAGGTTTAGCACTAACCAGGCACGACAGGGCATTACTGTAAGGTTAAAAAAACCAACAGTGTAAACAAAGACAGAGGGCGGGCTTTTGGCACCGCAGCTTTTGATGGCATCTTATCCCATCCTATTTGACCTAATGCCTCGGCTGGAGTAGGGTTTCTTCAGGAGTGGGAAGAGACCATGATCTGCTCTGAACTTTATTTGCTGTGGCATCTGTGAAAAGAGCTGACGTGAGGCAGGGAGGGGAGAGGAGCAGAGCCAAGAGGGTGTGATCCAGCCACGGCTCAGCCCCGCAGGAGATCCAGCCGTGGGCTTTCCTCCAGCATTACAAGGCAGCTCTGCCTGTGCCAAGTTACTTACAAGCTGCTCTGCCAGCTCGAAATCCAAGTCCAGCAGATTAACTCTGAGTGGTCTGTTGTAGGTGAACCCACGGCCAAACTCCAGCTGCATCACTCTGTCAAAGTTGGTCACTCGGTCCAGCCCGACGAAGATGAGAGCGTTGACTCCTGGCAGGGAGAAGCAGAAGGGGCTTTGTGATGGGGAGAGGTGCTCTGCAGAGCCTGCACACCCTCCCCTGTGATAACACATCGTTATCCAGGTCTTTGATTGCAAACAGAGCCTTTTCAACAGAGAACAGGCATTTTCAGACACATCCAGTGCAAGTTACCCACACGCTTAAGTGGCAGCAGGCAGCTAAACATCACAGGAAGGCAGTGAAGAAAAGCAGGTGCAGGTAGAACTCACAAAATCTTTAGCCCTTACTATCAAAAGCAGATGGATTTAGGAGAAATGGTGGCAAAGTGGGCTACCTGTTAACATGGACTATAATCACTGCCTGGAAGAGCAAAAAAAAATTACCTTCTGAGTGTAAAGTAGATGAAGGAGCCTCCAGCTGATTTATCGGCTCATCTATACCATCAGTAAAATGGATTATGACCTGGGAGAGAAACAAATTTCTGTCAGGACCCAGAACATTTCAGGTGTGAAACACAATCAATGTGCAACCTGAAAGGCATTTTCCCAATGCTTCATCTGAGAGGATGTGAGGGAACTTCTGCACCTTTTCCAGGCCATGAAGTTCTGCATTCCTGTGCCAGGTTCCTGTACGTTGTTTCACGCAGGTGTTTGTTGCTAGAGCACAACATGGGAAATATCTGGAGAGCAATAATTTGCAGCTAAGCAGTGATTGTGGGAACTGACTGCAATGATGCTCATCAATTGTCAGGACAGGACCTTGACAATGCAGGGAGAGTGCAGAAAGCAAGTAGGGCTTAAGTGACTAAATTTATGGTGAATAAATTCAATTAATTTAATTTTAAAAAAATTGTTATGAATTTACAGTTTCTTTACCAACTAAAGTACATCAGAAGTCAGCTTTGCTGGCCAACACCACCCCAGAGGCCTTGGCCTTGACTGACCTTGGTGCTGCCAGAGGGCGAGGATCGGAATTTGCTCAGGTAGGACCTCAGTGTATCTGCCCTGAGGTAATAGGGCCCGCGGGTCCGCATGTCCAGGAACCTCTCGAAGAGCTCGGGCCGGTACTCGGAGAAGTCCAGCCCCTCCACGGGTCCCCCCTGGGCCTGGGCCATGATGGCCACTCTGACATTGGGCGCCTGGTTGCCAGTGCAGCTGATCTTCTGCATCTGCGTTATCCTGTTCAGCACGGACTCCACTCTCGACTCCAGACCTCGCTGGGAACTGAATATGTTTTGACCGGGCGCAACATCACTGACATCGAAGCCAATTATCACGTCTAAGTCACAATCTGAGAGGGGAATGAAGAAAGAGAGAAGAGCATCATGGAGCAATGTGATGATTGGTTTTCAAGTAATGGCTTTTCTAATTACTCTTTTAGTCATTAGAGAAGACACTGCATTAAGAACTGACACCACTTGCTGCACAAGTCCCTTCTGTTTACTTTCACCATAGCACTGATAACCTGGGAAAACTTGCGTTTTATTAATTTTCTTTTTAAAATTTTTGCATTGAGAGGAGCTGCCTAAAAAAGTCCAAGAGAAATTTGCATTTTCACCAGGCAGCTAAGACTGCTTCTCTCTCCCCAGCACATGGAAACCTGTCAGTACTTGTACAGTATGCACCTTCTGCCTGTGCTCGAAGTGACACTCACAGAATCACAGGCAGGTGTTTGAATTCTCTTTGGCATTAGCCACACAGCTTGGTTAATATCTTAACTTAACCACACTTGGGATAAGTTAATACCATCAGCAGTGGTTTGCTTTTCCCAGCACTCAGTTTTTCGTCTCAGCTGGAGCTGCTGCTCAGCTCAGGGCTGTTGTGCCCCTCCTTCCACTTCTCCAGAGCTTCAGGAGACGCCTCTGCTCAAAGTCAGAGGGCTGAGCTATGGTCAGTTGTGCTGGGAGTAGGACTGGCTGTAATGTAGTAAGTAAAACCAGCTGCTGGGGAGTCTGATCTGACAGCAATACCAGCTCACTTACTCACCACAATTCCCCTGCTTGCCTTCTGAAGTAGCCAAATCATGGGATTTCTTCTTAAGGAAATTTTATCTTAAACTACAACCACTTGTGCCCTGTTTTTTCCTCATATATCTTGTCATGAGATCAGGTAGGCATCCTGGATAATCTAGCAAAGGAAATTCTGTTTTCCCCCTCCATTGTCTAAAGGGGTTACAAGAGAGCTGGACATCGGCTTTCCACAAGATCCTGGAGTGACAGCAGGGGCAATGGCTTCCCACTGCCAGATGGCAGCATTAGATGGGATATTGGGAAGAAATTCTTCCCTGTGAGGCTGGTGAGGCCATGGCACAGGTTGCCCAGAGAAACTGTGACTGCCCCATCCCTGGAGTGTTCCAGGCCAGGTTGGACTGGGCTTGGAGCAACCTGGTCTAGTGAAAGGCGTTTCATGGCAGGGAAGTTGGAACAAGATGATCTTTGGGGTCCCTGCCTATTCAAACTATTCTAGAATTCTATGATTCTATGATTTCTAGCACACCATGCATTCCTGAATGGCAAAAAATTCCAGTTAGCTTGTAATAGACACAGGGAGGGAAAACAAGGGCCATCACTTTTCATTTTGGCACTAAACAAGTTGGTCTGTCAAGATGATACCGGTATCATGTCCCTGTGAGAAAGCTCAAAGTGGGATTTAGTCCAAAGGCTAAATGTGTTGGTAGGAGGCCAGTGATTTAGTGCCTGGCTGTCACATCTGAAATGAATTCCACCATGGTGGGATCTCTGTGGTGATGTAACACCAGTTGTTCACATGCTGAAGGCCATGGACAGGCAGCTCTTGTACCAAAAGTTTGCAGACCGCCATCAGACTTCTGGAGGAGGAATGAGCCCATGCTGCATCTCAGGCCATAGGTAAAGCACAGCAGTGGGACGGACAAGTCCATCAAAATACACTGGATATTAAAAGCCATCCCTGAGAATGACCTGAGAATGTTATGAAGGAATTGTCCTTACCTCTTGTCACATCTGTTGTTCCCGGGCACAATCTCTCCTCCATGGCGGCTTCCAGCGTGACCAGGACCTGCTCATTCAGCTCTGACAGCTCCTGGGCTGTAGATGCTCTGAAACTCATGGCACTCTCACTTGCCAACAGACTGACTTCCTTCAGGTCAATGTTCCTAACACCGACTGCGAACACCTTGACGCCTTTCTGTGTGATTTCCAAGGAGGCCCCTGGACCATCATCCGTAGACTTCCCACCCGTGACGATGAAGGCGATCTGGGGCACCCTCTGGTCGATTCGGCTGCCAGCCTCCTTCACAAAGTGTCTTTCCTGGATGTGCTTAATGGCTGCGCCTGTGTTTGCCACTCGCCCGCCTTTGTAGATGACTTTGTTGATAGCATCTAAAATCTGAGCTTTGGTGGTGTGGTCCTTCAGGAAAAACTCATCGGTGACATCTGAGTTGTACTGGGCCAGTCCTACCTGGATAGAGTCGCCATCCCTGTAAATGGCATCCACCACAGAATAGACAAACTGGAGAACTTCTTGGAAGTTATCTCTCCCCAGATTGATGGAGCCGTCCAGCAAAAACACAATGTCAGCCTGCTTTTTACCTCCTGAAAAGATTACAAAGAAAACACAGTTGTTAGTAATGGTTTGCAGCATCTATAACATTTGAGCTGCTCAGGGCTTTGTGAAGTAGCAGTTTGCAAATGAAATTTCTCTCTCCTTTCTACCATTTTAGTTTCATTGACCTTTGGCAGGATTTTACATCCATACAAGAAAATTTCTGTATAACACTTCATATAGCATCACTTGTGATAGGAACTCTCAACTCCTTTCAAATTTAATTATATTCTTTCCTAACTCAACAGCTTCAAAGAGTTACTTTAATCAATGCAACTAAAGGTTTGGTAATCAAAAGGTGTTATTATGTAATAATTTTCTCTTTATACAAACACCATCTATGCTCTGTTCAGAAAAGTCTTCAGGATGAATAGCAGCCTTACCAGGTATGAATGGTCCAGGTGAGTCTGTTGTAGGTATTGGGAGCTCATCAAGAATATTCTGCACCCTCTTCTCTAAGGTTGAGAGTCCCGTGAAGTCCTGTACCACAAGCACACGCCCAGGATCATTGGTAATGATCTGCAGCTGGTCCCTGTCCACATTCCTGGCTCCAACACCCAGAGGTTTGATGTTTGTGGAAGTGATCACTCTGGCAGGTCTGTTCACGTCATCCTGGGACCGGTCTCCAAGGATGACAACCAGGTGCTGGGGCACTCCATCTTCTATCCTGCTCCCCGCAGACTTGATAAAATAGTTCTTCACCACAAAGTCCAGGGCTTTGCCAGCGTTCAGGGGGGACCCACCTCTAAGCCTCAAGCGGCGGATGGCTTCCAGGATGGCATTTTTGGACTTGTGAGTCTTCAAGTAGAACTCAGGGAAGACACCATTGCTGAACTGCACCACCCCAATCCGCACTTTGTTTGGCCCCACTTCCAGCTGCTGGACAATTCTGCTGATGAAATCCCGAATATGAGCAAGCCCATCTGGCCTAACGCTGTCAGAGCTGTCAATGAGGAAGACTATGTCCTTTTCATCTCCAGAAACGTCTGTGGGGAAGTGAGAAGAAAGGAAGTTATTGGCATGCCAAAACTTTGCTTAAGCTTTGCTGGAGGATTTCTGTGCTATCTGCTGTCATGTGAGGTAAAGCCATGTGGCATGTTCTGGCCAACTTTAGGCATGGTGCTTTGGGGAGCTTCTCCAAAAGGACCTGTGTGCAAGTGGGAATGTGTGTCTGCCTAGCATTTGAAGCATGCATTACTCAGAGCCTTATCTGTTTCATTCGTTAATACTCTTATCTGGATTTGTCAATGTTTCTAGCTTTATTTTGCCCCAGATTTAGGCCTGTTTCCTAGAGAGCTGCTAAGTGGGAACAGGCAATTGTATACATTGTATATTTGAATTGAAATTGACCCAAATAGGTGTCATGTTTAGGTATTTGCCTTGAAAACCGTAAGTTAGAATGTATTTAGGTACTTGGGTAGAATTGCCATCTATCACAGGTTTCCTTTCAAAACTGGACATGTGCTACAACTTTGGTTTTAACTGAGGAAAATCTTGACTTAAAGAGAAGGTCTTTTGGGCAACATTTGTTTGAGTAGCAACCCAGAGAGAGTCAGTGCCTTACCTATGGGAAGTTGCACATCTCCTAGCAGCCGCCTGATTTGGTCCACAGTCAGGGTTTCAATTGGAGTCAGCAGCTTCTGCTCAAGGCTGGGCAGTTCCTGGAAGCTGGAGACTTGGAATACATATTCAGGGCTCAGGGAAATCTGTATCATCTCTTCAGTGTCCACATTCTTTGCTATCATCATAGGTGCCACCCCCACTTGCCTGACTTGGAGGGATGGATACTCAAAGTCATCGTCGGACTTGCGGGAGGAGAGGATGACCAAGAACTGCGGAACGCCCTCCTCTATGCGGCTCCCAGAGGGCCGAGTGAAGATGGTCTTGGCCACAAACTCCAGGGCCTCACCCACGTTCACCAGCTGGCCGCCCTTGGCCCGCAGCTGCCTCACGGCGTTCTGCACCTCGTCCTTGGTGGAGTGGGTGTTGAGCAGGAACTCCACGTGGGGATGCTCGCTGAACTGGACCACCGAAATCCTGGTGGTGTCGATGCCCACGTCCAGGTTGTTCACAATCCTCCCAATGAGGTCGCGGACAAGGTAGAACTCCTGGGCGGCATAGCGGGAGCCGTCAACCAGGAACACAACGTCTCTCTTCACACCTACTGCAGGAGAGAAGGCAGTGGTCAAAACAACCAGGAATTGCTTATGGAGAGCAGCTCAGCTCATCATCTACACCACTGACCCATGCCTCTGGCCATGGGGAGGGTATTCCTTGTCTCCCTGCCTGGGATAACTCCTGGGAGCCCCAACAGGGAACTCTGGGTTCGACCCAGAGACAGGACCAGTCTGCTAGGCACATCCCAGGGGATGCAAGAATAGCAACTTCCAGAGCAAAGGAAGTGAGAGGGAGCAATGGAACACCTGGAACAATAATTCCTTGTGGGATCTCCACCCAAGAAAATGTAACCTGGTGATAGGCCTTACTCAGAGCAAGTTGCTTTAAATTCAGAATCACCCCTCTTTCTTTGGCTTTGCCCTCTAGGAAAGATTCTACCCTATTATTCTCTCAGCTTCTGCCTTTCCAGGATGACTTTTTGATTCCTGATAAAGTGTTTTCTGCAGTGGTAATTCAGGTCAGAGCCTGAATTATCAAAGAATATCACACTGATAAATAGGGATGAAGGAAAGTGATCTGGCTTAGAAGGGAAGGAACAGAGTAGGACAGTGAATTTCTAAGGGACTCATCCGGGGTGGATACTCTTCATCCCAGGCATATGCTGGCTGGAACGCATTCCAAGGGAGACGAGAAATGTAAGATCTGATCCTTTTCCTAATGCCTGCTTCCAACTTCCTTTTCCCCAGTGAATGAGGGTGGCAAAAGTAGGAAAAATCAGCATGTCTTAAATTTAGCAGAAAGCTAACCTTGATTTACAGTGGTGTGAAGGTGTCCCTGGAGCATCTAAATGACACAATTCCATTCCAGAAGGGACAGAACGGACTTAAAATCCATCCGCTTAAAATAAGATTAAGGCAATAGCATTCACCTCGTGGGTCTTCCATGTGGATATAGCATGGACCACCTCGAAGGGCTGGGCCTTAAAGGTGGCTCAGCTTAATTGCACAGCTCCTACCAACACTGAGTGCACCAACAGGGAGACCAAGACAGACTTGGAGTCTTAGCTGTGACCATCTTTACTTTTCTCAGTTTGTGTTGCAGCCATGATGTTAGTAAACATCATATTTTGCCACTGGCTCTCGGTGCAGACACAAACATCTTCTCACCTGGGCTGGGTGATGTAAAAACCAGGTCAGGGGCAAGAGACTCTATCTCTTGCTTGGTCAGCCGGATGACTCTGTTGGAGACGACCTGCTGCACCGAATCCAGCTGGCTGAAGTCGGGCACAGAGATCGCAAAATCTGGGAGGAAGGAAATGGTCTGCAGCTCTGTGAGGTCGGCATTTCCGATCCCGATGCCAAAGGGCACTGTGCCACTTGTCTTCAGGACCACTGAGGGCCTCCTGACATCGTCCTGGGACCGGTCAGCAGTCAGCAGGATCAGGAATTGTGGGACGCCCTCCGCTATCCTGCTGCCGCTTGACACCGTGAACACGTTCTTGATGAGATAGTCGAGGGCTGCCCCGGTGTTCAGAGGAGACCCTCCCATGAGCTTCAGCTGCTGGATGGCACTGATGAGATCAGCTTTGTCCTCGTGGGTGTCGAGCAAGAACTCGGGCTGTATGGTGTTGCTGTACTGTGCGACAGCCACACGCACCTTGTCACGGCCAATGTCCAGGCTCTCAACAACTCTTTGGACAAACGTCTTCAGGAGAGGGAAACCTCTTCTAACACCATCCGAGCCATCGATTAGAAACACCACATCCTTCTTCTCACCTCTCTCAACTACTGTTTGAGACAAGTAAGGGAAGGGGGGGAAAGTGAGATTCTCTTTTGCAGTGATTAATATTCTCCTCATACATTGAACCGAAGGAGTACAAATCTCGGGGAGGGGAAAGCGAGGTGTCAGGAAAGGTGATTCTGTTCCTTTGCCATCGGGTGCAGTCCCTGGTGAGGAGGCAGATGGGTGGAAGTCGGTGGAAACCGGACTGCAGAGCATTCCATGCCTTAGCCACCAAGTCATAGAATCATAGACCCCTAGGAAATAGGGTGCCAAGGGACTTCCGGGTGCCATCTCTACCTGAGGCTGGGAGAAGCCAACAGCTCCCAAGGGCCATGGGAAGGTGACATGTGGCTTTGCAATATGCAATAGGAGTTTGGGATCTTTTGTTCCCAGGAAACAATGAGTTTCTGGATAAAATGGCATACAGGGAGCGCTCACAGGGAAGCGGTGAAGAGAGAGAGAGAAAAGCTTTTCTGATGCATCACTGAACTTAGAAATAAATACTTCTGAAAAGAAATTAAGAAATTGCTGGAAAGGACATCCAGCTGAAAATGCTGAAATGCTCTTCTAAAATGCTAGATACTGATCTTTGGGGTTTTTTTCTTTTCTATCTTCAGGCAGGAAAAAAAATGCTGTTCGTGACCAAACTATTCTTCTTTAAAAAAAAAAGTAAACAAATAAAACCCACAAAGAAACAAACAAAAAAATCTCAATATCAAGATCATGAAGTGTCAAAGATCAGAGAACTCTGACATGTTCTGCTACTGACCAACAGAATTACAAAGCTTTGGCTTGGCCAAGCAGAAAACATCACTGCCTCTTAAACACAGTAACTGCTGGATGACATCCCAAAAAGTGCTGTTAGCTTGTTTAGAGCAAGGTCGAGTGGGACAAGCAGGAGCATGATCTGCCTCTCTGAAGAAAATCTTAAATCTAATATCTTATGAACGCTTAGACATACAAAGAATTGACAAAGGCAGTTGAATTCTTAATGCAGGCTTCAGATCAAATTTATTTCTTAAGGGGATTGTTAGAAACCTGGTGGGTTAATGCATAGGACAGGAATATTAATGTGGGTGGGAAGAGGGAGCAGACATTGCCTGGAGTATCCCAGTTTCATATACTTCCTCTAAAGTTCAGGAACAAGGGAAAAGTCCTATTAAAAGTGCCTGGGTAGCAGATAAAGAAGAAAAAAATATGGTTGCTCTTATAGAGTGGATGTCTTTTAGCCAAGAATACTAGGAAAACTGGGTGGATGCAGCTATCCCTGAGCAAATAGCACTATTATTAATAGTTCTTGGTGGTCAAAGGGATTCCGAATGGTCTGGACAAGACAGAAATGGTTTTAAAAGGGAGGATGGAATTCAAAAGCACTGATTGCACAAGTCTTGGTTGGGACAGAAGCTGCAGAAATATGGGAAGGGTCATGAATCTTCATGGAAAGAATGGGGTAAGAGATGACCAGGGGATGCCATTGTCACGCTCTGGTCACTTGGAGCAGGCTGATGTCGGGGAGACAAAGGTGAACATGCAGAAGAAAACCTACAAGACCTACAAGGAAGGATTGAATGAGCTGTGTACACAGCTGGTGACACGAGGACCGAGACAAGACCTACATGTCAAGCCTAAAGTGGATAAAAAGGCTGCCACACAAAATTCGGGAGCCAGCTGACATCTCTGTCCTCCTCAGGTTGAAGGAGGTGTAGAAGGCTTGAACTGTGACTAGGGAGACAGAAGTGTGACAGGAAGGGGAAGTGTTGTCTGATAAAAGCAATTGAACAGACTGGTTATGGAATCTGGGAAGTCTCCCCCAAAGGGTTTCCAGAACAGATTAGACCAATGTTGTCTGGTTCTGGGCGAAAAGATCCTGCTGGGGACAAGGGCATGTAGCAGATGGCACCCTGAGATTCCTTCCAGCCCTATTTCTTTTTTATGTTTCTATGATTCTAAGTCCATCTGCCTCTTTATGGAGAGATGATATGGATGTTATTGCACTTTTCCTTGTTTCCACCTCCTGTTGGGAGACGAGCTAATGCTCCAATTAGGGCTGCCTCAGGAAATCACGCAGCTGGACATGCATAATTTCCAGTATTGCAGTGTGAATTTATTATTGTGGCCATGTGATTCTTTTCATGACTTTTTAAAAAATATTCTTCAATTAATCCATCTCATCCATTGAGCTTGAATGGTAACTGAATCAAGAGCATTGGATTTATTGGTGTTGTACGTAGAAAATGTAGAAACTGCCATCATATCCTGGAAGAGATAACAGAGCTAGAGTGAACCCAGTGTGCTGGATTCCACTCCTCCAGAAAAGGGAAGATGGAGAGAGAAATTGAGATGAGCCAGTATTTGCTTCTTTTAGCCCTTGCCCAGCATTGCACATCAATTAATGCAACAACTCTGGGGCAAAAACGCCCTGTTATTTCAGGTTTGTCCCATGTTCAACACACTGGAAACAGCACCAGCTGCAGCTCTTGCAACAGAACAAAAGCATTTTTCCTACTTATCATTAAAATTTGATTTGGAACTTAATGCTTTACTGGATCTGAATGTGAGCGGAGGAAACTCCAAGTACAACAGCAGTTTCTACATAATCATTTTAAACATCACCAGACCCAAATGCTCCAGTTACCAATTGAGCGGGGCATGTAAGTTGTGTCTTTCAGCCTCTTGGAAACCCTGAGGCTCCCTGTACCTGTTGGCTGAAGCTGGACCGTTCTCAACAGATTGACTATGTTTGGCTGAAGCTCTGAAATCCGTTGGAGGGATTCAACGTTCAGAAGGAATTGCGGGGCGTAAACAATCCTTTCCAGCTCTACAGGGTCGGCATTTTTGGCTTTGATACCAAAGGTTACAACTCCAGCATGCTTCAGAACATCCGATGGCTCCTCCACATCATCGGTTGATCTCCCAGCAACAAGGAGGACCAAAAACTGAGGAACCCCTTCTTCAATTCTACTTCCAGCTTCCTTTACAAACAGCCTCCTTATAGCTTCATCAAGTGCAGCTCCAATGTTCAGTTGCTTCCCAGTTTTAATCTTCATCCTTTTCACTTTGACAAGCATATCTTGCTTGGATGAGTATTCAGCAAAGTCAAATTCAACTTGGATGGTGTCACTGAACTGAGCTACAGCGACTCGCGTGGCATCGCGACCCACGTTCAGGTCAGAAATGACTTTGTGTACAAAATCCCGGACGGCAGGAAAGCTGCCCAAGAGGTTGGCTGAGCCATCAATCAGGAATAAAACATCTTTCTTGCTTTCTAGAATAAATTCACAAATGAAAAGAGGGGGGTAAAAAAAGAAATGAAAGCATTTTTCTTCTTATATGTCATCCTAGAAAATCATCTACAAATTAGTTGGGTTTCAATCTTTCAGTATTCTCATTTACCAAAGTATTCAAAGTCTGCAGAACTATATAGCATCTGAGGAAGAAGGGGAAGCAAGGACATGTCTATCTTAACACTCAATAAATTTGGGCACCAGGCAGAAATATCTTACACTATGTCACATCAGATCACATCATAAATTGGCTGATTCAGTGATGTTTAAGGTCTAGCAATATGTTGACAATACAGGAATGAAGTAAAGCAGCAGTGGAGTGTTGGTCAGGGTTTTTTTTCTATTTAAAGGCTCAATAGACAACAAACAGACAGTTCATGCACATGTACACAAGGCATTTTCTGTATTTTCACCCGCTTGCATCACAAGGAGCATCTAAATCTATAAAAGCCTTTCACTTGTTTCAATTTGATGCCCTTTTGATCTCACTGAATACCCAAGGCAAACCCAAGCCTCTTGTATCTTCATATTAATCTTAATGGTCTCCTTTACATACTAACCCATCCCGGTTGCTCTTATGTTTTCATAGGCACGTAGCCACAATAATGGAATTTGTGAGAAAACACCTGTTTAAAAAAGGTTAAACTTGCCAACAGCTTTTGGGTTTAATATCAGAGGATAATTTTGAATTTCTGGGGTCAAATTCAGCCTGTGTGACAGCCTAATGAATCTCTTTGACCAAGTGGTTCTGGGGATGGATTTGTTCACCTGTTCCTGGCTAGACCTCTGCTCCTCTGTGCTCTTTGGCATGACTTTAACCTTCCCACACCACTTCTTGTGGTCAAAATCTCGCTCTCTCTTTGCCTGATTTAGTGCATATAATGCATTTACAAGTTATGGCCCTATTATGGGAACAGAAAGGGAACACCAGAGTCAATGACTGGTGGGCACAGACTTACTCAGGTCCTCCTTTGGTCCTGACCTACCAAAAGACTTAAAACTGTGCTTTTAAAGTGTGGTAGCAATGACTCGAACAAAATTAAGAGCTGCCAGTGTCAAGCCATGTATTCGTAGAATCATAGAATGGTTTGCTTTGGAAGGGACCTTAAAGATCATCCAGTTAAGCACAGCTATAACCACTTTGATGACTCAGGGCTTGGACACATGTCAAGGTGTACATTGGAAACAAAAAAAAAAATTCACTTAAACAAGATTAACTTCATGCAGTCAGCATGCAGGAAGGTAGGTATTACCTGTTGGGGCGAGTGGAACCTCTTCCACACCTCCACTAACATATGTTGTTATAGGCTTATTTAACTCCTGGGGTAAAGCTGCCAGAGAACTGAAATCATCCATAAAATACACCATTCTTGGATTAAAGGCAATCTGTTCAAGTTCTGCCTTATCCGCACTCCTAACGCCAACAGCAAAAGTCAGCACTCCGGCCCGAGCTAATTCATTGGAAATTTGGAGGAAGGGATCGGCAGAGCTCCCTGCCGTCACCAGGACTAGGACCTGGGGCACTTGTTCATTTATTCTGCTCCCACCAGCCTCCGTGAAGTGATTCGAGAGCACAAAGTTCAGTGCGGAGCCAGTGTTCAGCACTGACCCCCCCTTGGGCCTCAGCTGCCCCAAACGCTGGATTATGTCAGATTTGGTTTGGTAGGAGTACAGGGAGAACTCAGTTTTGGGAGTGTCACTAAATTGCACTAAGCCAACTCGGATTTTGTCACTGCCGACATCAAGGTAGTTAACTAGGGTGGCAACAAAGTCCCGCACAAAGGGGAAGTTGGCATTTCCGACGTTGAGTGATCCATCCAAAAGAAAGATGATATCCCTTTTGGTTACTTGAACTGCAGTAGAGCACAGAAAACAACATGAGACATCACAGAAAACAAAAATGGAAAATTTTTTATCATGTGTGCATGCAGCATATGCCGTACACGCATGTGAACCGTGTTAGGGGGGGAGAGAGAGAGAGGAGCAGGGGTGTGATCAGCATAGAAGTAACAAGGACCTTGCTGGAAATGACTGAATTGAGCAGGGAAGGATTATCAACTTTTAAATGTCCTGCCTGAGGACAGCTGCCTTCTTGAGCTCTGCACTTTAAATGTCTGTTGTTATAGACATCCATTACGTGGGCTGTTGAGGGGGGAGAAAATTCCCAGTTTTGGCAGTAAGGAGACAGCTCTTGGTTCCTTTTTTTAAGGTTAAATCCTTCCTGGGCTATCTCCAAGCATCTGAGATCCAGGACATAGGTCTACACCCCAAAGACACCACAGGGACATCACCCTGTGCTCTTTATTTGCTCTAAACATGTCCAGATCACAGATCAAGATTCCAAGCTTTTAAATAAAATCTTGGAGAACCTGGACATCATCCAAGACATCCCCCTAGATGCCTTCCTCCAAATGAGTTATTCAAGGATTTATTTATGCCCGTTGCTAATTCTGCTCATTATATATCTGTTTAAAGCATTTCTGGCTAGATTCATCCATTCTCTAGCTTGCCTTGTCGCTGTAAGCATGCTGTCCTGTATATAAAATATATAAATACTGAGCTATTCAGAACAAAAAGATAAAAAGGACTCTTTGGAATACAGGGATTGCTCTCAGATTTTACAGATTGTCTTGGCTTTCTGTATTTTAAATTATTCCTGGAGAAGTGCCATTCAAGGCCGAGGGTGAGACAATATCCAGTTAAAATGCAACTGCCCCGTGTCAAAATCAATTTTGTTACTACCAATAATAATTTGTAGGGGTAGGATTATGTATGTAAATAGCTGTGAGCACAAAAAAAAGACTGGAAAAATAGAGAAGCTGCATGAATGACCTTTAAAGAAAAAGGAAACACAGGAACATTTTTAATTTACATTGAAAAATAAACACATCAGGTTTGGTGTATAGCCATGCAAAACTGTATTAGCTGGAAACACACTCTGAAACAAAGCTTATTAAATGATAAGTCCTGTGATATTCATCTTCATTAAGGACAAGTATTGGCAAACCAATTTCAAATTGTCTTCTTTTCATGTACATCAGACACATGCTTTAATTCTTTCAGGATTCTTTCCAAACGTTCTGTTTCTTTTCCACTGCAGTTTATAATTTTAAATTACGTGAGAAACTAGAAAAAATATGAACACAATTCAACAGCCACTTAAGCCAATGGGAACCTCACTATTGATCTTACTGGGAGCTGGAAGAAATCATGGTTTTCTAATGTTCATATGCCAGGAGACAGAAATACAAGGTTCAAATATGATCTAGTGCAACATGGATTTCACCTCAAGCATCTCTATTGTGAAAAAATCCTGAGAAATTTGGTGTAAAATCTCTATGCACCTGGTACATCTCTTGAAATGCAGTGGGAACTTCCTCAAAAGACACAACCCTATCGGTTGGTTGCTTCCAAAGTCTACTGACGTCAATGGCAAGGACAACTAAAAAGAGTCCACTGGCTTCATGGAGCTTTGGATCATCTTCCAAACAAATTAAATAAAAATCAACACTGAAATATCCTTGTATGCCTCTTAGGGCTTGAGCTGAGCAAATCATAAGACAACTAAATATGCTCTTAAAGGGTGAGTTTCAGTCCAACAGTGTCAGCTCTGAACATCTCCACAGACAAATGGGCTTATGTTCTTTACATTCCAAAGGAACCTCTACTTTCCTGAGCAAACACCCACTACGGATGATTCCCAAACTGAGGAAGAGATTGTAACATTCACAGGTGTCCCATTCATAGGCTACACAAACCCTACGACGAGCAAAAGTCTCCACTGAACAATTTAGGTATCTAACTAGTAAAGCGCGTCTTCCACATCCAGGCCTCTCAATGTTGGTGACAAAATCAGAACAGGACAAAAATCTCCAGGAAAGAATGATAAAGCTGTAACAACAACCACGCTACCAAGTTCACCAACCTGTTCATGCGCTCACATATAACCATGCTGGAACATGCGTTTGATGTGTTTTTTCCCATTAACACTACATGTCATAGAATAAGAATTGGCAAACTTATAAACCATATCTCCTTAGTTAGAAAAAGGCCATTAATTACCTGGCGGTGGCTCTTGGACAATCAGTCCTCCAGAGAGTGTCCGGATAGGTGACAGCACTTCAGGAAGGATGGCTTGCATGAACTGAAGGCGGAAGTCATTTGGGTTGAACACAAAATCTCTTTCATGAGCAATTTCTTGAAGCTCTGCCAGGTCAGCATTTCTCGATCCAACAGCAAGGGTCACTATTCGGTTCCTTTTCATCTCCGCCGCAGCTTGGTCAACAGCATCCCTGGACTTACCCCCAGTGATGAGCACCAGCATGGGGAGCACCCCTTCCTCCATCCTGCACCCGGCAGCACTGGTGAAGAAGTTGTTCCTCACAAAGTCCATTGCCGAGCCGGTGTTGAGTGTCGTGCCACCCATGAGCTTCATCTTCCTCACATTGGCCATCACATCCTTTCTGGTCTGGTGGGTGTTAAAATAAAACTCTGGCTTCACAGTGTCTGCGTACTGTGCCACCGCCACTTGGATCAGGTCGGGTCCAACCTCCAGCCTTTGGACAATTTTGGCAACGAAATCACGAATTGCATTAAAGGGCGCGGCCCCCAAAGCAGTTGAGCCATCTATCAGGAAGACTATATCCTTCTTGTTCACTTCAATAACTGCAAGTAACACATGAACATCATGTTAGCCCTCAAAACACTCTGCATCAATGCTATGTCAACAGCTCAGCAATGTTTAGGACCTCTTTGTTTGCTTGGAGTACTGTTACTCTCAATGCCTTTCCAAACAGAATTATTTTTTTAGGCTCTAGCAGGGGGCTAAGAGTAAATCTGACTGTTTCCCCTTTCTAAAACACCGAAGAGTTGAAGAGCTGCAAAAACTGTGATTTTTACACACTTGAATATTAAAATACGTGTACATGTCGAAGCAAGAATGAAAGGCAGTAAGGAGAAATCTTGGCACTCAGAGGGCACATGAGATAAAATGAGCAGGTAGTGCTCCTTCTATCTGCAGAGAAACCACTTGAATGGTGGTGGTTTGGTATGAGAAGGGTTAGGTTCCTGAGAGCAATGACGCAAGGAAAGAACAGTCTCCACCTACTCAGCATACCTGGATTTTGGGTCTTCGCATCCTAAATCTTATTCCTTATCTAACAAAAACAAGTTATGTTTTTTCTTGGCACAGCTGGCCCAATCATGGATGAGCTGGATTATGTTCTGGTGGCCATGTCTTTAACAAACAGGTTCTCTGGCTTTTAACTTCTGAAACTTTATTATTGATGATGGCATAGGACACAGAAAGAGCATGATTAGCTTTCCAGTGCCCTGGCTAAGTTTGAAGAAAGATAGTTAGGGAGGTAAAAAACCCTGTTGTGTGGCATTGGAATCAAAGCATCATCATAATTAATACAGCAAATATATTTTTTTAAAAGGTAAATATTAACAAGACCATTATGTTATTGTTATAACAGCATTATACATGATTATCATGGTGCCTAATCTTAAAACCATCTTTTAGACAAATCCTCTCACATCATCACCTCTCTGATTTCATGCCATTGACGTGAAAAAGGAAACCTTGTGCTGCTTCCAAGTTATGCTGGAGCACTATGGATCATTGTGTTATGTTGGATTTGGGGCATCCTTAAATCACCCACCCACCTAAGAGCTCCTGGGGCGGGTTCAGTGTTCCAGGAGGAGGGTCCATCACCTCCCAGGCTCACTGCCACACTCAGGGCACAACCTCGGGTGAGAGGACTCCTGGCATTGTGGAGATCTACACCCCTCAGGGCAAGCGGTAGCAAACACTGCCTTGCCCTGCCTCGATGGAGAAGAGCAGCCCCCAGCCCATCAGGGCTCCTCTGTGTGGAGGCTGTTTACTTTGGATTTCAACAAAGAACAAAACTTTGGCTGCAGTCCTCCATGGCCAGATGCCAGCTGGCCATGGAGAGCTGCACTCCCAAAGGCTGGGTGCTGTCAGGTTTCTCACTATGGGTGAGTGCCATGAGACCAGGCTGCCCCAAGGGGTGACTTGGAGCTGGGGATGACATCTGTGACTCGGCTGCCCCTCTGCCCTCAGGCCCTGAAAGACCTGCCTGCACCAGCAAGTGTGAACCTTCGCAAACGCCTCTCATTGAGTCGTGCTGGAAATAGTTTTGTTAAGGACCAATTTTAAAAAATGGAAGTTTAAATTTGCCTGCCATGGTGCTGTCAGGCATAAAATGATAAGAACATGCACAAAACAAACGTGGTGGTGGCCTCCCCAAGCCACAACCCCAAGTGAGCTGCCAGTGGCCTGCAATTGGCTGCCCAGGCTGTCAGAACAGAGCTACGCACAAAGCAACGAGGGTTTGTTTAAATGATCCTTTCCCCAGAGCCATGATTTCTAGCATTCATCCCTCCAGCCAGGTTTTTTTCCTCCTCAGTTACTCCAAGAAGGAGAGGGCTGGAAACAGGAAACTTTCCACATGGATAGCAGGGGCTGACATCGCTGCTTTGTATCACTCAGGAGAAATGTCCGAAGCACATCCTTAGCTTGTCAGCAGCTAGAAACCCAAAAGTGGAGACCCTGGAAACTTTTGACTTTTGGGGGAAACTTCAAAGAGGCTTTGGAAAGATGAGGGCGGCTGAGAGGGAAGAGTTCCCTCCGCTTCTCATTCCTGTTGCAGCTCTCAAATCCTGCAGTATTTTTCCTCAGAGGAATGCAAGAGCCAAACCCAAAGCACACAGGAAGAAACAACCCATGATTATGGTTTGCATGGACACAATTAACGCAAAAGCCTTTAAGCAGGGCTGTGCACATCTTATAGGGTTTAATCCAAAGCCCTGTAAAGCTGATGGCAAGTCTCCCAAGAATTTCAAAGGATTTGCGATCAAAGCATTGTATCTTTGACTATCAAAGTTGGGAACGTTGGAGGATGTCAGCGCTGAATCCAGCCCTGCATAGCTCCATCCTCACTGCCATGTCAGCTGCCTGGTGAAGCACCTCATCTAATTTAATCATCCAGGTTCCCCCAGTAGGTGAAGGAGCAGAAAGGCACTTTGGACATTTCATTCCAGGATGAACAGCTGGAGAGCTAAAGTGAAGCGAGATGACCGCAGTATTTCATAGGAGCACCTGGCACCTCAGAGGGTTTGGCATCCCTTTTGGGCTGTGGCGTCTCCCAAACTTCTTTACACTGCAGCCTTCCAAGCTGTTGATGTGTATCAAGCAAACCAGTCAAAATTGATTTCCATGGGTGCCAGGGGTAGGAAATTCCCTAAAGCTCCTTTGAAAAATATCCGCTTCCCCATTTAGCACATCCATCTCTATGTAAGTGTGCAGGCTGATGTAGCACCTTCCACAAATGAGCTGGCATTTTAAGTGAGAAATATGCAAGTGCCGATGAAACCAAATGTACCAAAATCTTTTAATCTTGATGTTCAAACTGTTAAAAATCAGACAGGAGGAGAGGTTTTCCACTGAGTTGCGCGGATCCCAGCATGCACATTTTAGCTACACATGCCGACTTCGTATTATTTGGCTAAATATGGTTCTTGTAGGGTGCTACAAGAAAAAGTTCTTAATGTTCTTTCCTGGAATAATCAAGGCAAGGTCATAAAATGATCTTTAAGGCGAATTCCTCCCTTTGATTTGAACCACGGGATAGCAATCATGTTTAGGCATGGATCAGGGAAGACATCTGGAATGCAGTTTTATATGTCAACATACACCATGAGGAACAGTGTGTCCAGAACTCCAGACTGACAACGGGATCCCAAAAGTGCTGTTTGCATTAAGCATCCTGTTAATTAAGTGCAGCAGCTCCAGGCTGGCCCCTTCCAGGGGCCTTTGCAATATGACATATTGTGTCTTTCATAAATCACCTATTTGCCCCATAAATCCAGAATTTCGTTATTCTACTGCACCCAAGCTGATGCTAGTCCAGAAATAATGTCAATGGGACTTAAGGGTGCCAAAGTGACCTAAGTGGAATATTAACACCTGCATTTTTAATTCCCATGGCCTTGTGGAAAGCTGTAAACTTTCTCAGCTGATGGATCAAAGGTAGGGACTTCATTTCAGAAGAACTAAGGGCTGTTCAGTTTTTAAGTTCAACAACACAGGAATGTCACCCTTTTCCTAAGGGCAGCCCAGAGCTTCAGTGAGTTGTGGAATTTTACTGTTTTAGCAAGCAGATAATTTCAACTCTGGTACATAGGGATCCATTTAGCATTCCTGTTACCTTCCTCAGCCACATTTTATGGTCATGACACTTCCAACTGACATATAATGTAAGCTTACATGGCATAAATGTTTTTACAACTGGCAGTGCTGCAGTGTTTACTCCCAGGGTGCTTAGATATCCCAACAGGTATTATAGGAGCTTCTTTATACTCTCTTTTTTAATACTCTGCTCCTGTCTTTTAAAACACCCCATGTCATGCCAGTTATTGCAACAACACCTCATGGTTTTTGAGAGATAACCCACTGGGCCAATGAGTTTCTGCACAGAAACATTGCTTCTCCATAAGAAGACCAGAGAGATGAATTGAAAAAAAAAATTTTAAATAATTAAAGCTTTAAATATGCTCGTAAAGTGCGCAAAAGCTCAATCATTCATCGATTCACCGAAATGCGAGTGTCTAGAAAGGCATACATACCTTCAGTCACAATGGTTGGGGCCGCTAACAAAATGAGTCTTTGGGCCACTCCAACAATGTTGGGCAGTAATAATTCTTGAAGAGCATCAAGGTTACGGATATCCAGGGCAGTATAGGCGAAGCTTCCATCAGTAGCAATCTGCTGCAGCTCTGCACTGTCAGCATTCAGGACCCCAATGCTAAATGAAAATATACCAGCTTGCTTCACCGCCAACAAGCCCTCTCGGATATCATCACTAGACTCTCCACCACTTATCAGCACTAAAATCTGAGGCACCGCTTCCTCTATCCTGCTGCCTCCCGCCTGGGTGAAGAGGTTCTCCACCACAAACTCCAGTGCCGCACCGGTGTTCGCTTCCTCGCCCCCACGGAAGCCGAGTGCCTTCACGGCATCCAGGACATCCGCTTTTGTGGAGTAGCTGTTCAAAGCGAACTCGGTTCTGGGTTGATCACTATACTGCACCACCCCAATGTGTATCTGCTGAGCTCCAACTCTGAGGATTTCAATCAAATTTACAAGGAAATCGCGTATGGCTGGAAAATTGACACTTCCGATGTTGTTTGATCCGTCAATAAGGAAAATAAGGTCAGCGGACTCTTGAGCTTTAAAAAAAAGAAATGCAAAAGGTGAAAGCATTAAAATGGGTGATTACATGCAGTTGTAACAGTGTTCTGACATGTTTCTTGGAAAACCAGTGAGAAACACGAAAATGAGAAAACAAAACAACGTGATCACTGAGGAGGTGACTTTTGCCACTCAGTTCTGCATTCTGATTGAATATGAGCTCTCAGGCCCTTCCCAGTAGCATCCACAACCCATCGAGGGAGGGCTTGAGTGGACACAACACAAGCCAGTGGCTGTAGTAACATGGGGGTCGGCATTATTGGCATGCAAGGAGAAACCTTGGCAAAATACAGTTTTTGGAAATCTAGATCCATTCCATCAGTGGCCAGTACTTTCTAAATATTTAGACAGAGTCAAAAGAAAAAGGTGGATTTTGGTGGCAATTCATGCTGAAGGTAGCAGGTGAGGAGGTTTTTATCATTGCTGCCCTTTACTTTTTGGGAGAAAAAAAGCCAACATTTACTGGATGCAGGGAAAGTTTCAGCTTCTCTGTCACGATTCTGCTCTTTTGCTGGTTAAACAGAGAGGCTGAGTATATGGGCTTCTTCCACCATGAAGAAGTATTATTTGAAATGCATTTGTTTAAAACTATTTTAAAGGTTTTAGTTATTTTTCTTGCACTGTAACTCTTTGACCAGCTGCCAGTATCCACCTGATGTTATTTGTCTAGTAGGCTGACCCACACTGTTCTCAACCCAGGCCATGCAAAAATTGCCACTTCTAATATTTGCACAAAGATGGGTTGATTATTGCCAGAGGGGTCTGGTCTGTACTTTTCATGTGGATTCTGGATATTCAATCAAGGAATGCAGAATCAGGTTAAAAAAGGGTGATGAAATCAGCCATGACACAATTATCCAACTCTCCTTGTAGTGACCATAGCCAGATGATCACAAGCATTTGCTGAGAATATACACACACCAAACATAGCTTGCACGTGACATGAACATGGTGTTGGGGAGGAGTATTTTTGCTGTGAGACTTACCAAAGCAGACCCAAAATGCCCTGGTGCCTGCTCTTACTCCTTTTTCTCAACTAATTTTACCATCAACATCACCGAGAGCTGTATACATGCAAAAAAAGAGGGGGGAAAAGACCCCAAAGCATGCTCAGATGTTTCCATGCTGTTATTCTCCACTCTCATTAAGAACTCAAATTTCAGACTATTTGCAAATGAACGACAAGCAACATTTGGAAATCTCTCTCAGTCAGCTCTCAACTTTGGAAAGACAAACGTGAAACCAACAGCAAAGCTGGCGTGTGGTTTAGCAAGGCCAGGAATAAACCTGAGGTCTGTACTATTAACCAGCACTGCCAGTAATCTATTTATTTATTGCTGATTTAGTTGTTTTTCTAGAACATTTTTTCATATGCCAGGAGGTTCAAATAATGCTGCAATTCTAGCGACAATGGAGAAGGTCTCCAGGGCACCATTCCTACCCTGGGCCGACTCAATGGCCAGTGTTGGCTTGGAGGACATCACCAGGGTTCAGAATTTCAAGGAGCTCCAGGATTTATTTTTCCATCGAAGCAAAATTTAGGGGTGCTTAGGCTTGGTTTTAGTGAGCCATTTTCAGTTGGGATGTACATATTCTACTTCATCATAAAAATGAAAGGGAAATCTCACAGTGGTTTTATCCAGGGCTACTTTAGATATCCTGGATATCTTTTTGGAGGAACAAGGTTCCAGGCACTAATGGGTTGCTCCCACCAAAGAGAAAATAGATATGAAACAGATGCGTTGGATAATTTGTCATCACTGTAAAAAATCCTTGTACTTCAGTGCACATTTATGGAACAAGCTGGTGTGGAGAACAAATAAAAGCATGCTGGTTACAAAATTAAGCAAGGAGGGTCAGATGAGACAGACAGCTCAGATTTAACAAATACTCAAATACTTCAGGGCAAACTCGGGGCTGACTGTTGTACTTACATGAGTCAGCTCCGGGGACTGCCACAGACCAACAGTTTTGGTTCTCTTTACTGGAACCACTACAGGACTGGGGCTTTTCTACACTTCCATTTCATATTAGGACTCGTTTCTAACATAGCATCCATGGCACTGTTATACATTCTAATGTCACATGTAGTTATCAGCTGAAAAACTGACTTCTTCAACTCTTATAGTATGTGTACCATGCTTTGCACACTCTTATCATCCAAGGTTTAGGACCTGTAACATCTTTTCCCATGTTTAACAATACTCTATATATCACCCATGCAAGTTGCACAGGGGCAACACTACAATAGGAGGATTAACTTAAATTTGTGTTATAGGATGGGAAGGAAATGCTTGCAAAAAATACCTTTAAGCAGAAACAAACTTGGAAATGCATGATATACACAAAGTGGGAATTTGGCTTTAAAGTTTTGAAAGGAATGTCGGTGATTCCAGATGTTTCCATTCCACGGGGTTACCTGCTGGCATGGCCCAGAGGAGGACAGCCAGCTTCCAAAGACCAATTCCCCAACTGATTTCAACAGGGAAGCACTGGGGTCCTTCATGGCTAAGATGCCCAACAGCCACTGGAGTGCTGTCAGCAGGTAGGGTGTAACATTCACTTTCCACATATATTGATGTCATTTCCTTAGCATTGGCAAGCCTTTAAGTCATGTCTGTGGGGCAGCTACTCCCCTGTGCCTTTCCTGTGACCTGGATATTTGCCCTGTCAAGCGCTTTGCACGGCAAAAGCACACAAGAGCATGGCCTTTTGGTGTCACTCGGTGTCATGCAGTGATGGAGAGCACCCAGCGGGACTGGCGTGAGGGTTAATCAGGCAAGACAACACAGGGGGATTAATGTCACACTGCCTCATCACACTGCCGTGGCCTTACGTCGCCCCACAAGCTCTCGACCTTCAGATGGAGTCTCAGGAATAAAAAGAAAGGTTTGATCCCCAGGGCTTCTGTTTTGAAAAACAACAAAGCTGCTCAGAAGGCTCTTGCCATGCTGGATTTTCATAAACAGAGAAGGGGCGGAGGAAGACTGTCTATTTTATTTTTCCAGGGAAATTGGGCCCTGTGTTGCAGTCAGTGCAAGGTCCGTTGAAGTCAACGTGGTTTGCAGGGAAGTTTCACTTATAGGAAGGGTCTGGTGCTCCAGCAGGTGGAAGCCATGGGCTTGCAGAGAAGACTCCAACCACGCACCTTCTCCAGGTGCATGAGGAGAGAGGTTAAGGGACAGCTCAGGGGTGGGCTTTAAGCAGAGAAATTCCCCACCCAGCTTCTTTTGCCGTCTTCAGCCAGGAATGTGACTTGCTGAATGGCACAGTGCATAACTCGCTGTTGCCCCACCTGGTTCTAAGGGGACATCCATCATGGTGTCCCCGAAACCAGCAGCAACTTTCTCGGTCTCCAGAGCATTTTCGGTCAGGGTCACCATCATATCTGCTGTGTTCATCCCCTGTTTCCCCACCTTGGGAGTGAACAGGACAGGGTAATTTACTAACTCTGCAGAGCTGCCTACGCTTGAATTCCCATGCCAAATGTGCCAAAGGATGGCCACAATGTGCCACTGCCCATTCAAGGACCCTTGCCCTGACTCCTGGCAGCCCTGGCTCAGTCTGCAAACAACAGCACCTCAGCAGCTGCAAATGAGGGGCCACACGCTTCAAACCTTTGTTTTTAAACCTCTGAACGTCCATCTCAGTCTTGCCCCTACAGAGTGGCAACGCCAAAGAGCACAATGCCAGCAGATACCACCAGTCAGCCATTACCTGTGATGTCTTTAACCAGTTCTTTGGCTCCAGCCTTTTGTGGAGTCATGGAGGAGCGGACACTCGCCACTAAGTCTGCAACTATGCCGTGGAGAGCGGTAAAATTCTCTAGGTTGAAGCGGTGCGTATCGAGGGGTTCGCTCGCTACTTCCTGTAACTCCCCTTCCACTGCGTCCTGAACGCCGACCGCAAACAGGTTTACACTGGCCGAGTTAAGGACAGATGAGGGCAGAGCCACATCATCCCGGGGCTGTCCGTCTGTTAGCACTACAATAACCTGGGGCACGCCTTCACTGGCTCTGCTTCCAGCAGCTTTAGTGAGGTGCTTCTCGATTAGGTACTCTAATCCTTTTCCAGGCTCGGTGCCTCCCCCCACGTAAGTCATGTTGGCAATATGGGACAGGACGTCCCGGGTGGAGAGGTAGGTATTTAACTGGAACTCTGTGTGGGGGTTTCCGCTGAACTGGACCAAGGCAAAGCGAAAATCATTTCCTCCCACATCTAAAGCTTTTACAACATCATAGAGAAACTCTCGAACGAGTTGGAAGTGTTCCTTCCCAACGGTCCAGGAGGAATCCACTAGAAATATTATATCAGCCACGGCAACAGTTTTGACAGCTTTAAAAAAACAGATGGGAGTTTAGGATTTTCTATCTGTCAGCAAAAGCATGCCTCCTCTTCCTCCTCCTCCTCACCCAAACAAGCAACAGCCTCCTTGGCATGGTGAAAGTGAAGCTCAGCTTCCCCTTTATTGCCCACAGCAAAATGAGAAGCGCTGGAAAACAAACAGGCAGCCGCCAGAGCCCTGGCACCACAGGTGCTGGGGGACAGCATGCGACCTGCCCTGCCCAGGGAGGGGGAGCCGAGGTGCTTCTCCCCTCCTACACCCTCGCCCGTGGGTTTGGACACCAGACCTGAGCCAGACAGAGACACCGGCAGCTTCACGTGTGAATTCAGGCTCGTTCAGTTTCTAGCTGCCTGTGTCTCTTGCGTGGTTTTCGCTGGCTCCATGGTGGTGCTCAAGGAAGGAAGGGCAGCTTGGTTTAAGCAGCCTGAGTGCTGGCATGAGTTTTCCATATTTTTCCTGCTGTTAACACCCTCTTAGTGACACAAGCTCTGGTCCCAAAGGTGCAGCACCACCTCTTTGAAAAGCCTTTCTGCAGGTCAGTGGCAGTGCTCTTCTCACTGCTAGAAGCCCTCCTACACATGCAGGGAGGGCAGAACAGCTCTGCCCAGGAGAAGACCCTCTCAGGACCACCCCGAGTGCAGGTCCCACACCCCGGCGCCCTGCAGAGCATCCTCCAAGGCGCAGCACCAGCCAGTGTCATGCTTGGGGAGGCACCGTGAGTGCTGGCCAAGGCCTGGGTCCCAAGGACACTCAGCAAGGTCGGAGCTGAGGAGCAGAAGGTCATCCAGCCACAACATCCCATGGACATGCATGTTAAACACCAAAAAGTGCGAATGAGTGGTTGTACAGGGCCAAAGTCAGGTGAAGCAGCCCGGGCTTACCTGCTTGCTGCTGAGCACCAATCGAGCCAAAGCCTGAGAGCAGGAGGCAAAACATTGCCACGAGGGGCAAATGTCGATGTTTCCTCATTTTGCTCTTTTATGAGTTTTCCTTTTATTCTCTTTGTTTCAAAGCACCTGACGTGAGACCTAAGGGAGGAAAACAGGGAGAGTGAGAAACAGCGGCAGTGCTGGCCGGGCACAGATGAGGCATGAGGCAGAAAAGCCAAACCGCGGGGGTTTACAAGGCTTTTGTGGCACTTTGGCAGGAAAAAAATTCTTTGCTGCTCGACAGAGTCTGTTTCGTAGCAACCACCCCTTTGGAAGAGGAATCCTCATTCACGTAATTGACCTTTAATCACCTCTGCAGAATTAGATGGGGTTTTTTTGCCTCTGTTGTCCCACGCAATACGTAATATATAGGACAATGCTCAGGTTTCTACTAGCAAAATACACAGTGGCCTCTCACCTGCCCTCCCCACCCATGGATGACCAGCTGATACATCTTGGCCAACATACTTCCTCTTGCTGTTGCCTTTTCTCACTTTATTTCTTCCGAACACCACAGTAATTGCCCTGAACATCCCCCTTCGCCTCAGCTCACCTTTTCAGCTGTCGCAAATATACAAATGGAAATTTAAGCACTCCAGACCCAAGTGAGCCACATGATCTGGCTGCACAACAAAAAGCCCTTGCACTCCCCCAAGCTCTGAGCCCCGGTTTTGGAATAGCCTGCTCTGGCTGATCGTACTTTGGAAAGGCACCAAGAATAATATTTTATCTGTTGGAGCCAAAAATATAATTCAAGAAAGTTTCTTATCTGTGATCCACCTGGCAAGCCTTCTGAAACAACGTCTCCGCCATGAAGGCTGTGTTTCTGTTGTCATAGAGATAACCAATTTATTATTTAATCTTCATTTCCAAGCCTACAGAGCAGAAACCAGCAAGGCTTGCTTAACTGGGAAAATATCCTCCCAAAAGGGAACACGGTGATTTAATACCTTTCATTCCCCAACGGGGTTCAATTACTCAAATCAGCCAAAAGTGACTCCAATACATCAAACTGTTCACCAGGTCATCATAAAAGAAAAAAAAAGTTATTCAATTTTCTTATTACCATCCTTGCCAATTCCATCACTCTAGACGGGTATGACCAATACAAGAGCCTAAGAGGGCTAAGGGGAAGAGTAACTCTTATTTTGGAGGAAAACTGTGGTAGTTACACTGATGGTCATTGCTGGCACGGCTGGAAACAGAACCAAGAGTTGAGAATATGGGAAAATCTGGAAATAAGCAGCTAATCCCACTTCTGCTGAAGAGACAATCCTCAGGAATATCAGAGGGCAGTTCTGTGGAAAGGAGGGGACAACTTCCACCTGGTTTCCTGAAACCCAGTGCGATCCTGACACTTCCTCTGGCTCCCTGCGTGTCAAAGCTGCGCTGGGGTCTGGTCTTTCTTGGGAGAAGAGATTTGCAGCATTTGGTCTTCCATGTGCTCCGGATGGAATTTATGAATGTCCTACAGCATGAGTCTGGCAAAAGCCAGACTGTCTCTGGCTTTTGACTCTGCCTTTCCCCCAACATTTAATAATAATAATAATCATAATCATAATACCACCAGGTGGAGAGACATTGAATAGGCCCCCGGAGCCGCCAGCTAGCACACGATGTTAATCAGGACATGGCAAACTCTTCCTTTTTATTGGCAACCCCTCAATTTATAGAGGCAGTTGCTGCAGCCCAAGAGGTATCATTGTCATTCCTAGAGACTAAACCATCACCTTTGTAAGCTGGCACCCACTCATCCCCCTGGGTGTTCCAGTACAAGCCAAACCTCCCAGTGCCTCCAGCAGGAGCAAACCTGCTCAGTTGGACTGTGTCCCTGATGGGCATCTTGCTCCCAGAAAAAAGTTTCACCGAAAGGGCGCATGCAGAGGGCTCGTTCCCTGAGCACACAAATACAGAAAGGTCTGTAGACCCCAGAGTTGAGCTCTGCAAAAAGCACCGAGCTCATGACAACCACTCACCCAACCCCATGGCAGAGTCTTCCCTCTGGGAAAACATTCAGGGAAGAGCTGCAAGTTTTTGAATGGGATTTGCTTGCAGTCTCCATTGGGATTTTATAGAAGCCTAGAAGAGCTTAAAGCACCACAGCACTCTCAGGCATAGGGTGGGATCTTTGGGGTGTCCTGTGCAGGGCCAGGAGTTGGATTTTGATGATCCTTGTGGCTTCCTTCCAGCTCAGGATATTTCATGGTTCTATGATTCAAATGTGTATGTTTCGAATGCCCATGGCTGTGGAGCCAACCAAGGATTGCTGGTAATAACAACCAAGGATTGTTGGCAGTAACACACTCTCGGGAAGAACAGGATGTGGCTGGAGAAGGGGCCACATGGAGGTAGGGCAGCATTTTACGGGACAAATGTCCTTATTCTGGCTAGGGGAGATAAGCACAGCACAGGGATTATGTTGAGAAGCAGGAAGACCTCCAGAGACCCTTGACCCATTTTAAGAAAGGTCTAGGAAAAACTTGTTAGCTAATTTGCATAGAAAGTGATAAATTTGTCTCCAGGGCAGGGAAAATATATCTATAAAGGGCACTCTTGTGAAGCCCAGGTGCATCTGTGCCCCTGGATACCCCATCAGCTGGATCAATGCTGGAGTCAGGAATAGTGATCTCTCTTTCTCCCTTTCTTTCTGTCTCTCCCTCTTTAATCTGTCTCTCTCCCTCTCTTCTCTTTCCTTCTATCCTTTATCCAAAAGCCACTGCCACGTGCTTATACTGAGATCAGGGAGATCAGCGACTAACATACCAAATTCCACACCAACTGTGTCATTTATTAATAAAACTTAGTAAGATTTTGGAGGCCCTCTCACTTTTGTCTTAAGTTCTTTCAACCATGAGCATCTACAAACCTTGGGAGCCCCCTTCTCCTTAAGGGTGGGATGCCACAGAGTGAAAAAGCTGCTAGTAATGAATGAAAAACATGAAATAAAATGCATGCTAAGGAAAACTAGCCCATTAAAGTAATGTGTGCTGTAAAACTGCTCATATTTCTTTCCCAAAATGCAGGAAGTTATGTTATCATCCTGTTTATTAGCTGCTGGCAGCCAATCCCCCTTCGGTCACAACAGCTGGGGATGAGCAGAGCATCAGGATAAACCAGTGAAATTGATGTCTTGCTGGCTAGAAAGTGACAGGACTGAAGCAAACATTTGGGGGCTTTTTTGGTTTTAACATCGAGCAGCTGCTCAGAGCCTGTTTACAGCCATGAAATGTAGCTGAAGGGAAAAGTGAAACTCTCTGGAGCTATGGAATCTCCCCTGCCCACAGGGTCACCCATGGTCTCCCATAGCAGTGGGAAGCTGAGATTTTCCAGAGTCACAGAATTGTTGAAGATGGAAAAGACCTCCAAGATCGAGTCCAACCTGTGCCTGATCCCCAGCTTGTCACCCAGACCAGAGCGCTAAGTGCCATATCCACACAGTCCTTGGACACCTCCAGGGATGGAGACTCTACCACTCTCTGGGCAGCCCATTTCCCCTCCTTCCCCATTTTATCCTTTAGGAAGCCTCCAGATCTATTTCCAGCTTTCTCTGTGACCTCCATCATGGTATTTATGGTTCTGTGCAAGCAGAGAGACTTGTTCATCAACAAGAGATGAGATTTAACATCACACAAAACCATCCTAAAGTCATAGGAGCCATGATTAGCCATCAGACGGAAAAAGGCAGCAAAGTCTGGCAGGAAGAGCTGATGGATTTCTCTTAGAGATTGACAGCTTAAGGAAAAGAAGAGCCTTTAAGAGCTGTTCCCGAGCAGGATTTTCTCTTATAACCCCTTCTCCGTGGCACTCATTAGCTAATGAGGAAGAGTTGGGTGCTTGCAGAAAGGGGTGGGCAGGGACATGATTTTCCTGTAGGGGATGGCCCCTGAGAAGAAGAAGACACAGCAAGGACAGGTAACGGTAATGTGGTGGAGGTAGTTTTTTTGTTGTTGGATTTTTGGGGGGTTTTTTTCGAGTGGGGAGTTCCCCCAAAGCTCTACTCAGATCTGTTTTGACTGAGCCAAGTTTCTGGCTCAGTGAGAAAAGTGGGTTTAAGACAGTAAATGATGTGATTTTTATTGCTTGGCTTGCCTCTGTGAGGCACAACAAGTAATTTCCGTTGCTCAATGTGTTCCTGCTTTGTGTCCCAAATTACCACTGGTCACAGAAGCTGGAGGTGGCACCAGCTTGCAGGGGATAGATGGTAAAACCAGAGATGTGAACTCATGCCAATAAATTTTAGTACTTGGTTATTCTAAGTATTTGTTTTGCAGCTTTATTCTCTGACCTCGTTGGGTTTTCAATAATGCATTTTCAACAAGGCAATTTAATTGTGGATTTATTTCATTTTTTTAATGAAATGTTCCTTGCAGTCCTGTGGGGTGAAAGCTCTGGTGAAGCTTTTGCTATGCCCACTTCAAGCTGGAAAAGTATGCTGAAAAACCTGACTGCTGAGTGCCTTTAGAAAAGGAAAGAGTTTTCCCGAACTGTTAAGTTAGCACCAAAACCTGGGGAGCCAATTTCTTCATGATTCATGTGCTAAAAGATTAACTCCTGTAGCCTTCAACAATCTGAAAGTTTTATGTCTGTCTAGAGTTTATATAGTGTGCGCCGACCTCTTAATATTACAGTATTTCATCAGAAGAAATACATCTGTTCCTAATACTGCTCTCAAAAAGCAATCATTTCTACCCCCGACACAATGAAGTGATTTCCTTAAATATTTTCCCCAGCAGCTATTTTTTGCATATATTGCATACTTCTCTGCACATAAAATTTGACATTTTACATTTTTTTTTCCCCCTTTGAGTGGATGTTTCAAATTCACTTTCTAAGCAGTTGTTTGCTTGTGTGTGTTGGGGTGGGGTTTTTTTCACTAGAGTGTAGTTAAAATGAAATAGATGGGATAATGGGAAGAAATTCTTCCCTGAGAGGGTGGTGAGGCCCTGGCACAGGGTGCCCAGAGAAGCTGTGGCTGCCCCTGGATCCCTGGAAGTGTTGAAAGGGGCTGGAACAAAATGGCTTTTAATGTCCCTTCCAACCCAAACCATTTTGTGATTGTATTTATGATATTTGTTCCCATAATCTCCCCGTTCCTGTGACACATTCCTGCTGGAAAGCTGAGCAGCCTCCGGGAGGGAGCAGAGCATTGCAAGCATGGTAGGCACAGCCGTGACTGGCACATTTTCTGGGGAAAAATGGCCTCGGTTTGGGCTTGTCCTTGTGCAGCTTTCCGAGCTGGCACACCCAGGGACCTTTGGGATGCCGCACTGCCCCAGACTACAGAATATCTGCTCCAATTTTCCTGCCCAGCCATGCAGCATCCACAAGAAATATATTGACTAAATACCTGAGAAGCAATTGCAGCCCTTAAATTCCCTTGTGCATGTGGGGTGGATCATGCTGTACTGGGAGAAAGAGGTGGATTTGCAGCTGGGTCCCAACAGCTTTTCCAAAAGGGAGCCAGGGAAAGCAAACCATCATCCCATAGCTGGTGCAGGATGCTGTGAACATCCTCTAGGCCCCTCTAGAAGTCTGTCTCATGGAGATGTCAGAGTCAAAACAAAGAGGCTTCTACCTTCACCTGCATTTGCTTTCTGGGGATTTTGCCTTGTCCATCATCACCCTGTTTCCCAACAAAACTGCTCAGCCTCAAATTCCCTTGGCTTGGCTCTTCTCTGCTGTATCCATAGCCGTGGGAGGTGGCAGTTGTGAGCTCCGCCAGTGGCTTGGAAGTGGGCACCAGGCATGCAGAACAACTACTTGCATCCCCAGCGGTGGGATGTGGTTGTAGACATGGCTATGGAGTGAGCAGCTGGGAGAACCAGCTCCCAAAATCCTCATGTGGAGCCAGAGATGTGCAGATTGCCCTCTGGAGGTGAGGCACGCTCCCCTCTTGCCTGGATGAATTCCCCCTTAAATTCCCCTGAGCTGGGGAAAATGTTAGCCAAAAGCCACTCCCGGAGTGAATTTGAGGCTGAATGCCATGATTTTTCCATGCGAAAAAAGCTTGGTCACCTTTTCAAGGGACATTAAGTGTCCCGTGCCTGGCTACCTCTTCATCACAGAGCACTGAATCCCACCTGGCTCCACAGCCCTCAGGAGAAGCAAAGCTATTTCTAGAGACTCAGGATGAGCTGAACAGGACAGATCCTGGATTTATTCATGACTCCAGGTGGAGACATTTAAATTTGTCTCAGCTCTTTTGAAGTGTAAATGTTGTTGCAAAGTGCTACTGGGAAGGTGAGGCTTGTGAGGTTGAGGGTTGCCCCTGAAAACATTTATTCCTACAAAGGCAGAACTGAACATTAAAAAAAACAAGCCCGAAAGGGTGGAAAAAATCTCCCTGCTTCTGCAAGCCACTGGAGCTCTGATTTTTGAAAACCACTGCTCAGCAAAGCAATAGAGTTACGGAGCTTCCATGTCCTTCCCAGGCAAGTTCCCTGGGTGCTAGAATTTAATATGAATCACATATTCATTTCTGTCCTTCTAAGCATGATGTTGGCTTAAAATCTGGTTGTTTTCTCCATCCAAAGACTGAGACTAAAATAGAGTCGTTAATAAGAGGAAAGGGAGTATTTGCTAAAAAAAAAAAAATAAAAAAAAGAGGAAACTCCCTCAAAGATCAATGACTCTTTATGTATAGTAACCGGAGCCTCCCGGAGCCTCTCCACCCAAACAAATCGGCTCCTTAATGTGGAACACAGATCACTTAAAAAGGTGGAAAAAATGATGGGCATGTGGAGGGGTAAGGCTGGCTGTGATTCACGGCGGGGAGCAGGCACGCAATGCCACCCGGCGCCGTGCACGCCCAGCACAGGGCAGGCTCACCCCTTTGCTGGAAATCCAATGGGGAATACAATCCAAGGCTGGCAAGGCTGTGCAGTTACCACAGTTTGTACTGATGGAAGGAATAAGATGTTCCCTTCCCTCCTGTTCCTGGACAGGCACGTAGCAAAAGTAGAAGAGGAACATATTTTTTAAATTTTTTCCCCATCCTTGACATGTGGGAATAAAGCGGGGCTGGTTTAGCTCACCCTGAAATCAGCAGAAGTTACTGAGTTTGAATGGAAAACTGTAGAGATGTTTGAAAAACCAGAAAGGGGACTGGGGAGGGTGCTGGAAATCGGAAAGGGAATGAATGAACGATGGTGTGGTGCCAGCAAGCACACAGCCCTGCACTCCTGTCTTAAACACTGTCACAGCCCTCGTCATGGGCAACCTCTCTGCAAAGACAGAGTAAGTTTGGGGATGAAAAGCCTGTTTCCCTGAGCTCTGACTGAAGAGATGGTGCCAGGGAGATGTGGAGTTGAGTCTCTCCTCTGCCACTGCACTCTTACATGACCTTGGAGGAATTCTCCAGCTCCCTGCAACAGCCTTAGTCTGGAGACATCTCTCTACAAACCTCCTAAACTGGGTATTTGTGCCCCAGAAGCAGCACTGTATAAGCACCGTAATTATCCAACCACAAATACTGATTCTTTTTTCCTTACACCAGCAAGAAATGGGGTAAAGCAAGAATTTTGAAAAACGCAGGATTCCTCCCCCAAGAGCGCACATGAATCATCACAGCAACCAGAAACGAGCTGAGAGTTTCCCACTGCACGCACTGGAACCAGAGCGGCTTTGGCTACCCCCATTCCAGCCAGTTTTGGCCCTTTTGCTTGGTCAGGAAACCAGCTTGGCCACAACCGTTTCTTGCCCCAGCTCCACTTGGGAAGGGAGGGCTTTGCTGAGCCCAGTGAGATGGTGGCAGGGTGTCTCCAGATTAGTCATAGCCGCCCCCTCAGCAAGTCCCAGGAGGCTGAGGGCAACTGGGGCTGTGGGGGGAAAGGGCTGGGGAAGGCAGGAGGGAGAGCAGATGGGAGCCATGGAGAGGGATGGTGGCTCCATGCACGGCTGGAGAGACCTTTCCCTTAGGGGAAAAGCTGCTGTTTGGCTAATTTCCCTCTCTGTGGATGACCACAAGAGGATGAGGATTATCCTTGGAACCACATGCTGGCCCACCCTGGAGCAGTGGGGACACGCCTGGCAGCAGGACCTGAGTGGCACAGCGGAGCACCTCTGCCAGGTTCATCCTACCTCGCCCTGGGGCAGGAGGGGTGAGGGCAGCTATCCAACACCCCCCAGCCCGGGGAGCACTGAGACACCTCCTCAGCACACTCCTTGCAGGGTTCCATTGATGCCCCCACCTCGTTGTGCTGGTACATCTTCCCAAACCACCACATGCCCTCCTTGGGCCACTGCTTCCCGTGTCATCCTGCTCCCATCCCATCAAGCGGCTGCTGCAGCGATTCCGAGGCATCAAATGCAAAAACCATCCCGAGGCAGCAGGGGAAACACACTGGTCAGTGCTTCTGAATGAGTTTAGTTCCCCTGCAGCGGTGGGGACGGGAGCGTTCCCACACACCTGCGGTGCATCAGCCCCGGGAGAGGCTCACGGGCTGAGCAAGCCGGCAGCATCGCTCTGCTTTTCTACAATTGATGCAAACCTGGGGTTGGGTTTTGTCCAAAATTCCCTAAAAAACCTCCAAATACTACCACCCCACCAAGGAGAGGAACCACGGCTTAGCAGCTGCTGAGCTTAGGCTGAGGGCTCCCACACGGAAAGCAACACTTACCCCTGAGTGAACCTCCAGAAGAGTTGCTTATTCCAGGATTTTCGGCTCCGAAGCGCCTCTCACCCTTGCTTCATGGCGTGCAGTGCTGCTCAGCCTTCCCAGTCCCCTCTCGCCTTGCTCAGCGGGGTTCAGGCGCTGGTGGGATGAGGGAATGATGGGGCACTGGTGGGGCACTGGTCCCTGCGCGGCGGCTGCCGTGGGTCTGAGCGAGGCCGGAGGAGGCAGCTGGCTCGGGAATGCCGGGGGGGCGGGCGAGCCGGCGTCGTAAATGGGATCCAGATGGTTGGTGCTGGCGTTCCCGGGGCTGAGGTCAGAGCTGCTCATCACACACAGTCGTCGTCCGTCCCCCCCCCCGCCGGCCTCGGGGGACGCGTCCGAGCTGTGTGGCTTCCCCTCTCCTGGCTGGCCGTGCCGCGTCCAAAGCGCTGCTCCCTTGCTGGTGAGAAATAGATACTAAAATTTAAAATAAGAAAAAAAGAAAAAAAAAAAAAGAGGAAAGATAAAGTCCCGTGGAATTGGAGGAAGCTGATTTAAATATGTCTTTCGGTCGGGAGGGGCTGGTCTTGGATGTTTGCAGGAGTCGGGATGTGTAAGGACCATACCAAGTTACACAGGGCTCCGGAGCAGCGCCGGTTCGGGAGATGCTCGAGGCTGCGGGAAGCTCAGACTCTCTCCCCGAACGGTTACAACATCAGCACAGGGGCAGAGTCTCTTCTCTGTGCACTTTCCCATTAAAAAGTAACAGCAGGTTTTTATACCTACCCAGATGGGGAGGCAGGAGTGGGGGATTTATGTTATACATAGCTTATAAATAAAAGTTAATGCCTTAGCATGAGGATAAGTATTTTAAAAGACATATAGGTTTAAAGGAAAAATTTAAAAGGAAACAAATCTAGTCTGCGTGTTCCCGACTGGAGATTTTAAAACTTTTTTAAACATATGCGAAATGAAAGAATACTTTAACCTTTCATTAGGCAGACCCTAATAAGTTTGGGGCTAATTTTACTCCTGTGTCTTGAGCGACAGCAGATCACTGGCCAAAGTTAAACATTTCAGGCTGCACTGGGTTGTGTTTTGCAATAAACACTGGTATGGAAACTTTAACTCTTATCTCTTGCTCTTCCTTGGTTCCATATAAGGCTGGAGTGGAGATGGAGCCCCTGGAATCAAATAGTCAAGTTCTTTTCTTTTCAAAAGGGGATTTATGATGTTTGCTCTTGAGTTTGTGCTGTTTGAAAGACCAGCCACATAAAGAAATAGCTGGGATGCTTCAGGAAAATGCTGAGCCCTTGGACTGAGGCAATAACTCCTTTTAGAAATTGTGCTTGGCTTGGCACTGGCAGAGACTGAAGACACAATGGGACCCAGAGTGAAACTCCCCAGCCTTGTGCCCAAAAGCGAGCAGGGTGTTGTGTCCTCCCTCCAAAATCAGTCAAGCTGGAGCTTACAGGCAGGGAGTTCCCAAATAATAAGTGAGCCTAGCAAAAGAGAGCTGCAGCTCCTTGCTGGGTGTCAGTGAGCACTGAACAGGGGATGGTGGAAACAGGAACTGCTGGAAAGCCACGACAAGGAGCATATTTTTATTTTATTTAAATTTTTTTATTTTTATTTTCACCCAGGGTGAGGGAGAGCTTTTGAAAGGTAAAATACATATGATGGACGAGCATTATGTGGGCAGAAGCATCCAAACCAAAGGCCTTTCCAGGTGATTTCGGCTGTCGGGCAGAGCTCAACTGGGGTGCCTCGTCCCAGAAATGTTCCAGGCCAGGTTGGACAGGGTTTGGAGCAACCAGGTCTAGTGGAAGGTGTCCCTGCCTATGGCAGGGGGATAGAACAAGGTGGTTTTCAAGGTGCCTTCCAACCCAGGCTATTCTGAGATTTGGTAAAGCAAGAACTTGAGGCTACAGTTGCTGTTGTAATGAAGAATTATATCCACCAGTGGTAACCAGTATGGTCTGGTCATATCAGTTCAACAGCAGCTGGGATCTGTGTTGCCTTTGCTTCAGATCTGCCTTGAAAACCAGAGTTTTCTGTGTGGCAGTGAAGGAGTGCAGGGAAACACTTTTAATTGACTGAAAAAAAACTCCAAAAGATCAAACCACAGGAAAGCTCCATGCACCCCCAGAAGAGTAGTGGAAAACAGCCAAGTCAGAGAATTCCTGATAAATAATGTAACAACACTGGTAAAACGTGTGTGACTTGTGTTGTGTGCCTATCACAGCACAGCTGAGAACATGTTTAACTTGAGAGTTAGATTGATTCCTTTTCGTGCTGTTAGCATTTCTTCTTTTTGTTTTTTTGTTTTTGGTTTTAACATGGTTTTAATATTGAAGTGACTTTTTCCAAGTGCTTCGATAATTAAATGAGGCTGCAAGAGCTCTCCAATTCCCATCCGACTGCCTTGGTGGCTGTAATAACCAAGCTGGAAGATTTTCCTTTCCAAAAAAGGGTTTTATCACTGACACATAGTGCAGGAGCAGCCAGGCAGGATGCTCAGGGCATTTTGGGGTGGGTTTTTTTTTTTCCCCCCCTTTCACTCACAATCCTTTACAATCCTTCCTTCAGCAGTTCCCTCTCTGTTTGTGTTGGTGACTCCCAGCAAAGCAATCCCCATCCATCATGGGAACCCGGGCTGAGGCTGCTGTGGCATTCTGGGGGTGGGTGACATCCCTGAGGAGAGGGTGACATCTGCAGGGACAGACTACTTTCCACCCCCAGACACCAAACGAACCCTCTGATAATTAGTAAAAGACTGGATCACATCACACTGGTAATTTCTTGAGGCAGCTGGGACTAAGTTTAGCAATATTTCCTCCCTGGTGCATTAATAACTAGACGTGATTAATGCTATGAGTCAGGAAGAGGGTTTTGAGGAATTCTCTTCCTACCCACGACAAAAAATAAAAAGCCCTGTGTGCAACATCATTTCCAGGATGCAAAGGTGACTTTGATATCCTCCCACCCCTAGAATAAGGGTCCCAGCTTCAAAAAATACAGTGAAACTGGCAGAGAGTGGTTAAATTTTGCAGTTCTTTTCTGACCTGCCTCAGCTGGGCCGTTTCTACCCTGACTTAGGAAACTTCTGTGGATTTTGCCCGTGTGATTCAGGCAAGGCACAGGGTGGCTGGCTTCAGGTCCCTGACACATGGTGACACCCAGGAGCATCTCGCCTTGGCTCCATCCTTGAGCACCATCTGCTGGCTTTTCCTCCAGGGACTCCTCGGGCATCTGCCAAACGCAAAGTCATCTTTTTCCCCTAAAATAAAAGCTGCTCCTGCAAGACAGAGATGCTTCTTTCTCTGAAATTCGGGAGCACCACCAAAACCGAGAGTTGCTCTGTTACTTTCCCATCACCAGCTGAGCATCTGCACAGCAGATCAGGGGGGCAGGGTCCCACCCCTCACAGCCCTACTTTAAAGAACAAACTCTTTTTCCTGCTTGGAAATCAAGGCAAAGAGCAGCTCTGCTGGGACAAGGGCAGGACTGCAGACTGCATTTTAATTTTGCTTGCAATAGATGGTTTTTATTAGTTCCAAAGGATTTGCTATTGCTTTCATCCAAATGCCTCCCCAGCACCCTGGTTAGGAAGTGGTCCAGGAAATATTTTCCTGAAGTTTTCTTGGTTCTGCTTTTCTCCTATGCTTTCTGTTTGTCTGTCTGCCCTTTGTGTGAATATTTCTTGATGTGTTTTTGCCTCATCAAATGACTTTGGAACAGCCAGGGAAAGGGGCAAGAGCATCTCTAGATGGGCAGGTCAGAGTGGGAATTAAGAAAAGGGGCACTTGGCTCTGCCCTTCCCAATCTGCAGCACTGGCCTAGAATTTAAGATGGGAGATGCAAAATCTCCCATCTTCCATCCCTGGAACTGTTGACGGCTGGATTAGATGGGCCTTGGAGCAACCTGGTTTAGTGGAAAGTGTCCCTGTCCATGGCAGGTAGCTGGAACAAGATGAACTTTAAAGTCCCTCTCAACCCAAACCATTTTGTGATTTTATGATTTTATAATTTCTTTCCCTCTCTTAAAAAATCTCAGCAACAAAAACAAGCCCACACCAGTCTGTGTGCATTATCTGAGTGTATATACACACAAGTAATCCATGACCTGCAAAAAAGATCATAATTCAAAAGGTGAAACTTGGAGCTCTAACCAACCACATCCTGCAAAAAGCCCTTCTGCTTGAAGGGATTTCCAGCTTCTGTGATTACAGGGAACAAACTACTCTCAAATATGTAAATAATGCGGATATTTTCCCCTCTAACACAATGCACAGCCTGGAGGTCAGTAAACTCTAATGTGAACTGTGATGCTCGGCTTCTAGGAAAGATAGCTCGTTTTCAGAATAAAAGATAACTCAGGGAGCATGAGATGTGTTTTGGCCAGCACAGACCTTGCCAGCCTTTGCTATGGGTTACTCCTGTTTTCTTATTTTAGAGCTTTCCAGGTGATGCCTTGCACAAGGGGATGAAAAAATCTTTCCAACTCTTGGCCTTGACGTCCTGTGGCAACTTGCACTGCACAAAAAAATCTGTTTGAAATGGGCTGGATTTCAACAGTTCAACAAAGCTTCCAACTTTTGTGATGGAAAAGCCTGTTACTAATTACAGGGAGAGAGGTGAGGTGGCTTGAAAAGAGCTGGAGTCAGAAGAACGGAGAAGCCAGAAATACTCACTGCCCACACGGACAGGATGATGTAACGGCAGACGAGCTGAAGAGGAATTATAGGGAATTATTCGTACTCAAAGAGGAATTGTAAGGAATTATTCATACCCGTGAATGAGTGTTGTGTTAGTTGGGAAGATACAGAGGGGAAAAATAGACCTGGGGGTTTGCTGTAGGCACTTCCTTGGAAACCTGTGGTCATTGTGCATCAGTGCTGAAGAGAAAAAACCGTGTGTTGTGGCAAAAGGGAGAGGAAAACCCAGGAAATACAGAGCTCTGTGTTGGTGTGCGACACATCCCAGGCCCCAGGGGGATGTTCTTGTTAGGGTTCCCTACTAAAGAAATAAGAAAACACATTTTTTATCTTGCCTACGTGGCTTTTTACAAGATAGGAAATTCCATGACTTTTCTTGCCTATGAGTAGGGTGAGATGGAAGATTTCCTGACAGGGGGTCTGTCCAAAATGCTGCTGCTTTTTAATCCTTGGGGCTAAGTTGAACAGGCTTAATTCAGCTGTGAAAAATGAGTCACTCTCCTGACTTGAGCTTTGAATTAAGGGGAGGAGAAATCCCTACATTCTGCTCAAGGTGAGCACAGGGATTTGAGGAGGGTTGAATCCACTCCACATCTCTTTCCATAGAATCACTGAAGGTTTGGGTTTGTGTTGGAAGGGTCCTTAAAGCCCATCCCATTCCACCCCCTTCCATGGGCAAGGACACCTTCCACTACCCCAGGTTGCTCCAAGCCCCCACCTTCCGCTACCCCAAGGCCCCATCGACCTGGCCTTGGACACTTCCAGAGATGGGGCAGCCACAGCTGCTCTGGGCACCCTATGCCAGGGCCTCAGCACCCTCACAGGGAAGAATTTCTTCCCAATATCCCATCTAACTCTGCCCTCTGGCAGTGGGAAACTGTTTTCCCTCACCCTGCGATTCCGTGCCTGTCTTACAAGTCCTTCTCCAATTCTCTTGGAGCCTCTGTGGACACTGGAAGGTGCTCTAAGGTCTCCCTGAAGCCATGGGAGTCCCCCTGGGTGGGCACAGGGATCCAGGCTGCATCATCTTGCTCTCTCCCTTATAAACTTCCTGTCGGTCGGTGGGGGAGCTTATATAAACATCATCTCCACGTCGTGGCTGTTTTGTTTGGAGTCAATGTCCAAAAAATCCCAGGAAACAGCACGTATGTGGTCAGTATGTATTTACTCCTGAGAGGCTTGTCCACAATTTATACTGAGCATATGGAACAACTTGTGCTTGAGATGTTTGCCTCGAGATGTTTGATACATCTGGCGATGCCGAGTTTCTAACAAGGAGATAAAACTTTGGAAGTTAAAAAGCCACGGGTTTTGCCTGAATCCATTTAGAAGCTCACTTGAAGCTGGTCTAGGCAATTTTCAGAGCGATGGATTTTGCTGCATGAGAGCTCTGTTGGAGAATTTTTCTTAAAGCAAACATCAGTTCCTCAGCACTGCCAGGTTATTCCCACGCAGTCAAATACAAACTAGTAAGAAAGTGAGAGACCTTTATTCGGTATTGAAGTTATTGACAAGTGTGAAAATCAAACCAAATTAATCTGGTACAGCTGCACAAGTGACCAGATGTAAGCTCCTGCTTAAAATTGGGGTGAAAGGGGTAAAAAAAAAAAGCATTAGGGAATTACTTTCCTGGGGAAAATAATGTTGTTTTCCTAGTTTGCTTGGCAAGTGGATTTGTTGTTTTTTGGGGGGTTTTTTGCTAAGGAAGCCAGCCTGGTTTTACAGAGCCAAAGGAGAAGTTGAGTCTTTTTGTCCTATAGCTCAGTTTTGGGGAGCAGAGACTCAGGAGGTTGTTATTGGGAAACATCTCCCAGTTAATGGGAAACTGCTAATGAACTTTTCCCCACACAAAGTGTCTCTTTGGGCAACCCACACCTGCAGCTCTCACAGTGCCGGGATCCTGCTGCAGCCCCTGGGCTGGGGATGTCCCTGGATGTGAAAGATCAACCTGTTCTGGGACAGGAAGAGGTGGGGATGGCTTTGCATGGTTACAGTTGCTGTTTATCACCCTTTCCAACCACTCATGGCAGAATGAGTGGAAAAATAGCCTTCAGTGCTCCATATAAAACCTGGAGCCAGAGGCCTTGCCAGCCTCACAAAGTATCCTCTGTCAAACGGCTCATTCATTCATTCTGCAGCAGCAACTCGTGAAAATCACATCATTTCCCCAAGGTGGAACAGCAGCGCGCTTGTCCCTAAAAAATCCTAGTGTGGCAGCAAGTCACCTGTCACCTACAACCTGGAACGGGGATGATCTTTATGGGACTGATCATCTACGGGAGTAAAGCTCAGGCAGAATGAGCCTGAGTGCCAGCAAATCCTGATGGAGATTTCTGGCTCCCTGAGGTCCATAAATAACATGGCCAGGAATGCTGTCCCCTTCCCGCTGGGTTGGCACATCACCACGCCTAGGGAGGAGGTGCGCGGAGAGGATGAGTTCACAGTGGGTGATGGCCTGTCCTAATCCCTTGCTCCCAAAGTGTGACCAGGCACTCTGCACTGTCACCCCGAGGACGTCCCTTTCATCTGAACCTGCTCTGCAAAGCTCAGTCACTGGAGTTTTCGGAGTATGGAGCCTGATCCACTTCCACAGGGCGTGTTTTATCCTCTTGCAAGCAAGTCCAGCTGTAGCCTGTCCAGTCCAACACTCTCCAAATATATGGAACCTCCAGCACTCTGTCCCTTTGGCAAACTGCTGCTGCCCAGCCACATGCCAAGACAAGGCCCTGTATCCAAGACAACTGATGGTCCAGATCAAAGCCCAGATTCACCTCCAAGGGATGCATGAAAACAGAGGCAGTGTACCCATGAGCTGTTCTTCCTGTGTAGGGATGGGTCCCAAAGCTTGGACTGTCTTGCTTTGATCTGTGTGTTGTTTTTCCTCTTTTATCTAACACTCAGGGGTCTCTGGTCCTCCAAGCAGCAAGGAGAGGGGTGGCAAGTGGCCAACAAGCACCATCCACAAACACCAGCATTTCTTTCACAGTTAATCTGCATTAGGCTCCCTCTCTGCCTTCAGAGCAATCTAATTCTTTGGAAATTTGGGGTTTCGTCATCTGGCGTGGCAGCTCTGATTCATCAACCCATCAGACTTACTGAACTTGAGTTAGAAGGACCTACATCCAGCCTGGCCACTGGTGACGTGTATTTTTGCTTTGTGGGGTCTTGTGCCAGCAGCATCTTGCACAGAGGACGGGTCTTCTCCTGCCACCTGCCATCAGCACAGGAGCAGCCTTGGCAGGGAGGTGGTGGCAGACACCATGGATGGATCTTCCCTGCTTTTGTTTTGTTTCCAAGGACAAGGCAGAGGTACCAGCAACGAGGAGAGGTGTTTGGTGACCTACTGCTTTGGTCAGGAAAGTGAAATTCCAGGAAGTTGCCAGCTGTCCTAAAATCACTCCTAATGTGAGTCAGATATGGAGGCAGAAGCTAAACAAGTTCATTGCCCTCAAACACAAGGCTCCAGGGATGCATTGCCCTACCTGGGATGGAAACCCAGAAATACAGGGTAAATCCCTCATGGAAGCCAGCAAGCTCAGGGATGTTCAGGGACCATCATTGTGTCCAGCATCTCCCAAGGCCTGCTGAGTTCTTGTGATGTTTTGGGGGTTTTGGGGTGCATTATGTGGCTTTAAACTGACTTGTGTGGCTATAGAGATATGAGATTCTGTATCGAGGAATGCCTTGAAGACAGTGGTTTCCCCCAGCTGTGGAGCCCAGGAGCAGATAAAAGGCAAAAGGGGATCAAATCTTCTTTGGGATTTTACAACAGGAGCTATTTTTACACAAATGACCTGAAACTCCTCATAGAAAAGCCATTTTGGTATTCAGCTAGGATGAGGAATACCAGAGAGAGAGAGAGGGAGGATATTTGGGTTTTTTCCTCTGTTAGAGGCCAGCCCTGGCCAGGCTCCACCAGTCATGGGATAGCAGTTGTGATTTTCCTTCTCTATCAGCAGAAGGAACAGGGAGAAGAAAATGGCAATTCTAAGCCTTCCACAGAGGGGCTGTGAGGGGCTATAAGTGCTCTGAGGTCTGTGGGGGCTGTTGGGGCTGCTGGGGCTGTGAGTGCTATAAGGGGCTGTGAGTGCTATAGAGGTTTTGGGGGCTGTGAGGGCAAGAGGGGCTTGGAAAGTTACGTGGTCTGTGAGGTCTTTCAGAGCTCTCGGGGCTGTGAGATCCATGGTGGCTGTGAAGGTTGTAGGGCCTGTGAGGGTTATTCGAGGCCTATTAGGGTTAGGGGGCCTGTTATGGGTACGGGGCCTGTGAGGGCTAAGATAGCCATGGGGACAGCAAGGTCATTTACAGGTAGGAGAAGGAGTGATTGACAGGTGAGACTAGGTGATTGACAGGTGGGATCAGGCTATCAGATTGATTGACAGGTGGAACTAAGAGTGATTGAGACGGCGGTCAGCCCCTCAGAGTGACTGACTGGTCGGGCCAAGACTGAAGAGGGGCAGGGCAGCCGCAGGTGCGGCCAGCGAGGGGGACAAGGGGCAGGGCAGCTGCAGGAGGTAAATGAGGGAAAAGATGACGAGAAGAGTGGGAAAGCTGAGGGGGAAAGGAAGACAAAAAAAGAGGCAGGAAATACGATGGGGAAGGGGCAGGAAAAAGTGGATTAAAAGGCCAGGGAAAATGAGGGGGAAAGGGCTGAAAATGTGAGATGGAAAAGGGCGGGAAATGTGAGAGAAGATAGGGCGGGGAAAAAGGGGAAATAATGGCGGAAAATGCAAGGGGAAAAGGAAAAGAAAAAAGGGTGGGAAAGTGAAAGAAAAAAGGGCGAGCAAGATGAGGAAAAAAGGGCCAGAAAAGGGAAAGAAAAACTGCCGGCAGCCCCAGCACGGTCAGGACGAACGCTCCCAAAGCCGAGCTGCCCTGCAGCACCTTCCAAGGAAGCCTGGGGTCGCTCCAGGCCTTGGCAATGCAGCGAAGCGGGGCGGCAGCAAGGGGGAAAAGCTCCGGGAGGAGCCGTGCCGGAGCCTCCGCGCTCCCTGTGCTCAGCCGCGGTCCCAGGAGGGCGCAGAGGCGGCGGGACAGGCAGGGCTGGAGCGGGGACACCCGCCTGCGTGCCACCCACGGCCGCTCCGCTCGCCTCGTCCGCGCCATCGCCGCGCCTTCGGGTTTCTCTTTGGAGAGGGATTCCGTTTGTTTATTTATGTTCCCCGCGGAAAAAAAATAAATAAATAAAAGCGCCAACTCAGCCCCACACTCCCCCAAGGAAAAAAACCTAACCAAATAAAAAAAACCACCCTGGAGAGAGACCCTGGTCAGGAGCGCGGCTGGAAGGGGAAGGGATGAGTGGTGTCACACTCCGGCCGGGTCCCAGAGCCCGCCCGGCCCCACCGCACAGCCGTGGGCTCAAAAAGGGACATTTAAAGTCAGTTCTTCCCCCCACAGACCCCTCCAATGGGAGTCTATGGGTTTCTTATATAATATACTGCGTTGGAAGGGGCTTCAAAACTCATCTCATTCCACTCCTCCGCTACAAGCAGGGACACCTTCCACTATCTCAGGTTGCTCCAAGCCCCGTCCAGCCTGGCCTTGGACACTTCCAGGGGTGGGGCATCCCCACCCTTATTATAAAAACCTTTTCCCAGCGTTTATACCTATATCGACCTCTATCCTTCAGTTTAAAACCATCACCCTTTGTGCTGAGGGGTGGGGCAGCCCCAGGTGTGCCTGGTGAGGGTGATGAGTGGGACAGCATGTGGTGGGCGCTGGGAAGATCTTTTCCCTTTCTCCTTTCAATTTCATCTTCCCCATCCCTCACCAGTGAATCCCAGTGCCCTCAGTTTCTCCCCAGCACATCCCAGCGACCCCAGAACAAAGGCAGGGGATTGAGGGGAAAAGGGGTTTAAATTGAGGGGAAAACCTCCTTTTCCATTACTGTCTGTGTTTAAATTTGGGGGGAGACCCCTTCACATGTGATTTTACGGTTATCAGTTGAAGGAAAACTTGCCTTTTCTGTGGTTTTAGGGGTATCAATTAATTGGCCAGGAATCCTGATTTTCCATTTTAAATGGAAGAGAAAAATCTTTTTTATGCCATGGAATGGGTTTGAATTGATGGCAAACTCCCCCATTTTCATCATCTTGAGGTTTAAATTGAGAGGGAATCCCTGTTGTCCCTCCCCTTTTTAGGGTTTAAACTGAGGGATATTACCCCCTTTTCCCATCATTTGTGTATGGGGGCTATGGGATTGTGAGGGCTATGGGGGCTCTAAGGGCTGTAGAGTCTGTGCAGGGTCTGTAAGGGCTATCAGTTATATGAGGGATGTGACAGCTATGGGGTTTGTTAAGGGTTATGGGGTATGTTAGGGATGTGAGGGCTGTCAGGGCTTTGAGGACTGTTTGGGGTATGTGGGCTTTGAGGGCTCTGAGGTCTGTGTAGGGCATGGGGGCTTCGGGGGGCTGTCAGTGCTGTGAGGCCTATGGGGTTTTGATGAACTATGAGGGCTGTGGAATCTGTGAGGTCTGTGATGGCTATGGGGCCTGTGAGGGCTGTAGGTGCTGAGAGGACTCCCTAATGTTTACATTGGTTAGGAAAAACGTCGTTACAACTTCCACCCCATAAATGATACTCCACAAACTTTGTTTTCAGGTTCTCAGTGAGTTTCCTAATTGCTACAGATGTCAGAGCATCGTTGTCCGTGATAATTAAAGTTGAATGGTTATTTTCTCTAAGTGAGGCTGTTGGGATCATTCCAAATCAGACGTGGCCATGCCATAACATAATTTAATTGCTGTATTAGCAAATGAAACCCATGGCAATCCCTCGTGAGTCACATGTAGAAAGAGCAGTGGCGCTGTACACTCCTTCCCTGTCCTGCTTGTTCTTCTCCAATGTGACGGTGGTGATAATGTGTCTTTGTAAAGCTGCCAAGAAACTGAGGGGAGAAGGAATGCCATCCCAGCGAGATCTCATGACTCGGAGATGATTGCAGAAGGATGGGGGAGAGGCAGAGGCACCCAGGAAATTCCTGCGGTCAGCAGCAATGTGCTTGTTGGAGCTCCTGTTTTTGTTATGCTCCTGTGAATTAGGGTCCTGTGACCTCTTTGCCTGTGGCTTTGAAATGAGCTGGAGCTGCTCCTGGTCTGACTCCATGTGGCTTTTGGAAACTCCTCTAGCTTGGCCGGGTGCTTGGGATGACCCTGCGCTGATGGGAGCCAAAACACCCCTCAGTGTTGATGGAGTGAGAAGCAAAGCTGGAGCTGACGCCACTGTAAATCAACCCACCTCCCCAAACATCATTTCAGCACATCCTCCCTCTACAGCACTTAAGGCAGCTGTTTGGAAAACTGGGTACTGGAGAAATTATTGGGGTTTTGCCCCTTGGTTTGACCAAACAGGGACCCCTTCATCAGGAAAATGAGGATGGGGGAGTGAGAGTGTTGGGTTGTTTCGCTGAGGTGATCTTTGGAAGCAACTAGATATCATCTTCACCCATCAGTTTTGTTGAACTCTGATTATGGATTTACTTCCAGTTATCAGTTAAAACATTGTGAAATGAATGGCTGGAGGAGGTCCAGGCCACATCTCCCATATATCAGTTCACAGTTGTCTTACAAGTGATTACCAAGAACTGCAAAGATAACAGCTCATGTGATTGTTACTTTTAAAAGAGTGGCCCTGCAGCTAGAAGTGCATGTTTCTCCTAAAGGTACCCCAGAAATCCATTCTTTTATCATCTGGCAATAATGAAAATCAGAAATGGAGCCTGGGATCCATCCGTGCCTGGTTTCCCAGGAGGGGCTTAGCTTATGACACTTCCCTCTCCCATTTTGCCACCAGGTCCCGAATTCAGCTGGAATGCAGGTCCATTTGAGCCTCCAGCTAATAGGAAACACATAACTTTTCTTTTACATCCCTGCTCCTGATTTCCACCCCTGCAGGTGTGGTTACTGCAGGGGCTGGTGGACTAAGGCAGACACATATCATCATCTGGCTCTACAATCTGGAATCATAAAGGGTGGAAAAGACTTCTAAGACTGTGTCCAACCATTAACCTAACGCTGCCAGCTCCACCACTAAACCATGTCCCCAAGTGCCACATCCACATATTTTTTGAAGACTTCCATGTGACAGTGTCTGCCCAAACGGTTCTGGGTGTGTGGGTATTTTTTCTTTTGGAGTTTGTAAGATTTGGGCGCCTTTATTCATGGTTGTATGATGGGGGAGGGAGCTGTGGGTGGGCAGATTTAATTGTCCTCCTTAAGGCAGAGGATTGCTGGAAGCTGGTGGTTGCTGGGTCTGAGCTGCTCCAAAATCCAACAAACTTCTTTGAAAGAGGAAAAAACAAAAAGAAAAGAATTCTATCTTTGCTGTTATACACACCAGTGAGCTGAGAGAGAAGAGTTTTCCTAAAGAGACACTGTTCCCAGGCAATACTTTGCCAACGGAATACTTTGAATTTATTCCTGTACCCGGGACATTTCCCTTGAGGTGGTTTTCTGGCTAAGCCAGCCCTTTTTAGGGGGTAGTGGCACTGCTGAACACTTGCATTTTTCACATTTTTATTGCATTGCAGGCCACATCTTCCTGATTTAACGCAATCCCTTTATTCTTTTGGAGGAGAATGTATTGGGATCTGGGGCGGTTGGAGCTCCTGGCGTGATTGTAGCGGGAGGCCCTGGAACAGGGTCTCGTTGTGATGTTAATTAGTAGCTATTGACCGCTCCCTGTTCGGATGCAGTGGGGCGCAAGGGCTCTCAAACACGCTTACATAAGGACCTGCCCAACTGATGTCTGGCTCCTGCCAATAAACTGATTGCTTTTGTCGGGACCTCTGCTGGACGAGGAGCTGGAAATCAGTTTCTGGCTTCCAGAGAAGATCATGCATTCCCGATATCCAGGCTCAAACACTGCATTTGTAGTCACCACCTTTTCTGCACAAAATCCATCCAAATTTGGATTCGAAATGCTTTTTTCGCTCTGCTTATGGAGTTTAATCTAATCTTTGTTTCAAGTGAGTTACCAGAGTGGAGAATTCCCTCTACCCCTGGGTGGGCAGCAGGGATCTTAGTCCCACCAGGCAGAACAGTTTTCCTCTTCGGTCTTGCCGTCTTGCTCCCTGTTTACATTCCTGTCAGGGAGGAAAAAAAAAAACGATGAGTACCATCAATATTTGCTCTGATGAAGATGAGAAATTACTTTAATATCCCTAGACACAGAGGGAGTGTTCTACTGAGCAAGAGAACAGCCTTGGTAGTCGGATATATATTGCAATTTATATCTCTTTGGCTATGTGGTGTGTTTAGCGCTTTTCTTGAAATCCTGTCAAACCGTCTTTTCTTGCTCGCGGCAAACGAGGGAAGTGCTGCGTCCTAATTAAGCTGTTAGCCGCAAGCAAAGCTCAGCTGCCCAAATTGCTGTGAGAGCAATGCAGGACGCCAGTCTGTGGTGTGGGGGGAAGCCAGATGCACTCGAGTTTTCCGTACAAACTGTTAGTGGGGGCAAAATTTATGTATGAGATCAGCCACAGAAGAGCGGGCTGGGGAGCAGAGCATCCCGGTGGGACAGGAGCCACCGCGATGGAGCCGGTCCTCCCGGGTGTGCAGGCACAGCTCCTCCCGGGGATGCTCGGCTCCCTCCCAAAGCCCTGGCCTGCCTTCCCCGGGGAGGCGTTTGAAAGCTCCCTTTCATTCGCGCACCCTGCATCAAGCAGGCAGAGAGTAAACATCTCCCGTAGCCCCAGCCAGGCGGGCGAGGTCTGGAGCGGCTGCAGCTGCGGGCAGGACCCCGGGGGAAGGCAGGGCCGCCCTCCCGGGTGGCGAGGAGTCCCCGCAGCCGATAGGCACCGTGCCAGCCCTGCTCGGCGGCCGGCTCCGCGGGCAGGCTCGCCCGGCAGAGCGGCTGCGGTGCTGCCAGGAGCCGGCTGGCCTGCCCGCAGCTCTGCCCCTGCCCGGTTTTATGGGCAGCCGCGGAGGTGGGGCTGAGCTCTTCCCTCTCCGTCAGCAGCATCCCAGGGTACGGGACAGCGAGCGCTCGGGGTAGGAGTAACGGGATCGGCTTCAACTCTCGTCACGACGAGATGGGCAGGAAGCTGGACCTCTCCAAGCTCACCGATGAAGAAGCCAAGCATGTTTGGGAAGTCGTTCAACGGGACTTTGATCTGCGGAAAAAAGAGGAGGAACGGCTGGAGTGAGTATCTGCTGTCCGGTACCTGAGTTGGGGGCAAGCGAGCCAGAACCTCAGGTCCCCGTGGGCTGTAGGGATAAAACAACCTGCTGAGGCTGTGGGCGAGGAGGAACGGCAGGAGACAGGGCTGTGAAAGTCAAACACGGTTAATAGATTACGTTATCAGCGGCAAGGTGACGCATTCGGGCAGCAAAGGTGCAAACTGGCGCCGTGCCATCGGCAGCGATGCGGATCGGTGACACTTTATGGGGACAAATACCAGGAAATGCCTCTGTGAGGCTTGAGGCTGATGGGGCTCTCAAGGGGAGACTTTGCTTGGGAGCAGAGGATGGGATTTAGCTCCCTTGGTTTTGCTTCATGTGATGGGTCTCGTGTGTTTAGGGCAGGAGTTGTTCAGTGGGTCCTGGGAGTCCACAGATCCCTGAAGAATCCTGAAAGAATAACTGAGAGTAGTATTAAACCTACTGCTACTAGTAAGAGCATTTTAGTAGCCTTAAATATGCAGTACAGCGGGCTGCACTGTCCTGGGAAGGTTTTACGGGCCCACAGATGGGGAAAAGATTGAAAGTCACCGGAGCAGCAAATACTATAAACTCCAAGTCCTTATAAAAAGGATGTTGGACAAAAGTGCTGTTTTTAAAATGTTCTGTCAGATCAGATTAAATTTCGAGCATGAGAAATCATAGGGGTTCAGGTTTTGTTCATGACGCTGAACTTAATAATGTCTTAACATATTTCAAGAAACTGCAGTGACCCTCTTCAGGGTCTGGCCAAGTTCTCATTATCCCAGGGGGATGGTCCATGCTGTCAGGCTGGGTTTATGCACTGCTGCACTCTCACTGAGCCCTCAGACCCTCCTAACTCTGAATTTTGTGAGCCAGGGCTGGTGCTGATACCGTGACGATGCCTGGAGATCAGGAGCTCATTAGTTCCTCTAGCAGATCCAAAAGGACGGGGTGAGGAGTGATAGCCATCCTTGGTTTTGGCATCCCCCAAAACCTTACCACCATGGGAGCCTCTCTGTTTACACCAGTGGCTACAAGAAACTCTCAGTCATTTATTTTTCATCCCCCTGATTACTTCTTTTTGCCTAAGAAAAGCCAGCCTGCGTGGGAGGCAGAGATAATTCAGTATCATCATCTACTGCCTTCCTCTGCTGGTGGCTCTGAAGAGCAGGAAGGAGATCAGACAGGGATATTTAAAAAAATTATCACCCTAGAAAGGGTGAATATCTCCCTTGTGATGCATCTGAGCTCAGCCTGGAGGGAGGAGGTGGAGACCTACATTGCCGTGCCCTGCAGCAAAAAATTGGGCGAGGTGAATTCCTTCCCTACTTGACCTTGGCGCCAGACTGGCTTATCTGGGTCTTCTCTGATGCCCAGGAAGCTTCCAAATTGAGTGCCACGCTCTGGGAGATGTAGGATGGGGGAAGGTCTCGGGATGCTCCTACCCAACTCCTCCCCTAAGTATCCTTTCCCCTGATTTTTTATTTTGATTTTCTTGTTTAATCGTGCCCTGCGGAGGGCTGGCATTAAGCATTCTGAACTACAGAAATTTCTGTGATTTCGGAATAATTTCTGCAACAGACCAGACCACCAGTCTGGGAAACCTGCCACATTCCTGCATGCTGGACATGGAGCTACACAAGCATTTTCTGCCTGTAACAAGCTGGGACATGATGTGACATTATGGGAGACCCTGCAGCCATTCACTCTGCGCTCTGACCAGCCCCATTTAATTTTCTATTCATTTACTTTTCTATTCACCGGGCTTGTCTCAACCTGCCAGCCTTGAAGAAACGTCCCATCCACCCCCCTTCCCATCTTGGTCTTTTTCTTCCCTTTTTGCTGCTCCTCTGTATTTTGTTTTTGGCAGAAACTATTCACCAACAAGGGACAAAGGCTTCAGCTGGCCACAAACTGTACGGGCATGTGAGGGCAATGCTTTGCCCAAAAAATTAAATAATGGCCATTTTGTGGGGTCTTTCCCTGATTCTTTCCTGAAACATCCATGCCCACGAGCCCATTTTTGGGGGGTGGCTCCCTGCATCTCTCCTGGAGCTCCACAGGTCCAACCCTGCTGCAGCTGGCATCCCAACACCACAGATTTCTTCGTTCTGCCATGAGCAGAGCAGAGAAGGGGCTGGCTGGTGCTCCTGCCAGCGAGAGGAGACAAGAGGCATGCGGTTCCTGCGGGTTTTAAACTGGTTTGGCTGAGACTCGTCCTTCCTTTGGCAGGTCTGGTGGGTGAGGGAGGAGAGGTGAAGGGATCCAACCGGTCTCTGGGAACCAGAAAAAGCAGTTCCAGTAAAAAAGATTGGATCCTGCTGGCAACAGCCTTAGCACAGGAGTGGAAAAGGAGTACTGAGTCCAACACAAGAGTTTTCTATTTCCAGGTTTCTTTTCAGAAGCCACTTAAATTTACTGCTGGGACATTTGCACCAGTTTGTCCAAAGCACTGCTAGGATGATGAATGGCTGATTATACAAACCAGGTGCCCAGCTTTCTGTTTTTATGCTGGTTTTTATATCTCCCAAGTGTAAATGCAAGTTGGTGTCACTCCTGCATGACCACAAACAGAGGAGTGACACCAAAAAATGTGCCTTGTGCTGTGCTGGCAGCCAGCTGGCCAGAAAATTCTTCCTCAGAGCAAAAAAATCAAGGGCTGAGCCCTAACGTGCAAACTGATTAGGTTAAACAGAGATTAGCTTGCTTGACGTGCCTGTCCTTCCCACTGCCAGTCACACCACTGCTCCCAGGGCCAGCCAGGCTCCTGCTGTGGTCACCCCAGCTCCTCTTGTGGTCACCCCGGCATCAGTCTGGCACTGGGAGCACCACCAGCACCTCGTGGTCCGCACTGTGATCCTGAAGCAGCCTCCAGACCTGATTGCTTGAGGGTTTTAACCCAAGCTGACTTCTACTCTGGAAAACACAGCTTCCTAATGCTGTCTCCAGAGAAAACAACTTTCTAGGACCTTCCCTACAAGTCAAACATTTTCCTCTCGGCCGTGGCCCCAAAAGCAAACATACCTGAGGTGGTGCGTGGCATGGGGAGCAAACAGAGCTTTTGGGCAGTGCAGGGGGCCCCCACCAGCTTGGCAGGCATCTCAGCTGTCCCCAGCTGCTGCTGGGGGCTCAGCCTCATGCAGACACTGTTTTCCAGGGGGACCTGCTCTGGCAGCCTGGTCTGGATAGTGAAGGAAGCCTGCAGGGATGCACTGCCGGGAGAAGGTGCTCTTGGAAAGCGCTCCCCTTTCACGGGATTGTCACAAGCATCTCCTGCATCCTCTGAACAGCCAGAACCTTGTTGCACATAACTTCATAAAATCTTCTACTGAATTTTTAGCACTGGAGGACTATATTAAAACCCTTTTTAATCCTTTTTAATCCTAGATTTCTTTTCTTCTCTCTCTCTCCTTTTTTTTTTTTTTTTTAACTAAGAATTACAGAAAGATTTTAATTCCCTGCAGGACTCCAGGCTTGAAGATTGTGTCAGGTTGGGATACAGCCAGAGGGTTTGAGAAGGGCCACTCTTCCACCCTGTGAAACAAACAGGACAGGTTTTGGCACAATCAATTTTTTTTTACTTTTTTTTATGATCCTTGTGGTTGCTGTCCAACTCAGAATATTCTGCGATTCTAATATTAAATTAAATCTAATATTAAACTCCAGTTACCCGCCCTGAATCTGGAGCCCACTTTGTTGTTAGCTTATTTAACTCGTGATATGTTGTTTATTAGATTTGCCCTACAGCTGTTTCCACAAGCTGCAGACTTGCAATGTTCTCTGGAAAATCGTTCCTGAAATGATTGTGGCATGATGGGCTTTGCCATGTGAGAGTTTGCAGTGAGATGATAACAAACTCAAGTTCCTGCTTTTGGGGGTGTTTTCTACAGGGAGCTGAAATGCAAGATCGACCAGGAGAGCAGCAAGAGAGAGTTCCTGACAAATCAGTCCCACCTCAATGAAACTCACTGTGTGCACTGCCTGCAGCCCTTCAAGTTCCTGCTGAACAGCAAACGGCAGTGCCTGGACTGCCACTTCTACACCTGCAAGAACTGCAGCCGCTACAACAAGAAGGAGCAGGGCTGGGTCTGCGATCCCTGCCGCCTCTCCAGGTACCACTCCTCATGGAATCACGGGATCGTTTGGGTTGGAAGGGAACTTAAAGCTCATCTCGTTCCACCCCCCTGCCCTTCCACTAGACCAGGTTGCTCCAAGCCCCGTCTGACCTGGCCTGGAACATTTCCAGGGATCCAGGGGCGACCTGTGCCAGGGCCTCACCACCCTCACAGGGAAGAATTCTTTCCCCACATCCCATCTAACCCTGCCCTCTGGTAGTGGGAAGCCATTCCCCCTTGTCCTGTCACTCCAAGCCCTTGGCTCAAGTCCCTCTAAAGCTCTCCTGGAGCCCTCTTTACGCTCTAAGGTCTCTCCAGATCTTTCTCTTCTCCAGGTGAACACCTCCAGCTGTCTCAGCCTGGCTCCAGAGATGCCTTAGGATTTTAGCTTTTATATTTTCATATATGTGTAATCCTGCAATTCTTTAGTGTATAACTCTGAGCTCCATATAGAGTGTTAGCAACTGCTTTTCCCATTTTGGTCAGACACAACAATTCCTCTCTAGGCCTGAGAATCAAGGACACCTCACTGTCTCCGGCCCAGAGAAATGGAAACAAAAGTGAGTTGGGGGGAGCAAACAAAGAGAAGGGGACTGCACTGCCTGAAGCTGAAATTGGACAATTAACCTCTGATTTGCAAACGGAAAAAACTTATATCCGTCCGAAAAACGTGTGGCTGTGTCCATCCTGGGTGCAGTCTCTGCGAGACTCCTGCACTGCCCAAGGTGTGCCCTGTGAAGACCTTTCAATAAATACCTGCCCTTTATCCTTTCACTCTGTCCAGCCTCTGCTCCAGGTCAGCCCCTACAAGGCATCACCAGAGCAGAGGGGCCCCAGCCCTCAAAACACTTTTGTGGCCTCCTCTGGTCTCGTTCCAGCAGCTCCACCTCCTTTTGTTGGGGGCCCCAGGGCTGGAGCAGCTCTGCAGGTGGGGTCTCACCTGAGTGGGGCAGAGGGGCAGAATCCCCCACTCCCCTGCTGCCCACGCTGCGGGATCAGCCCAGCACACAAAGGGGTTTCTAGGTGCCAGTGCACATTTCCGGCTCTCATCAACATTCTCCCCCACCAATACCCCCAAGTCCTCCTCCCCAGAGCTCTTCCCAATCCATTCTCCACCCAGCCTGTATATTTACTTGGGATTGCTCCAACCCGGGGGCAGGACCTTGATTTTGTCAAACCACATGAGGTTGTCACAGCCCCATCTCTCAAGGCTGTCAGGATCCCTCTGGGTGGCATTCCTTCCCTCCGGCGTGTGACAGCACCACACAGCTTGGCGTGTCAGTGATCTGAGGGAACACTCCATCCCACTGACCATGTCACCAACACGTATGTGGAAGAATTTCAGTCCCCATATCAGCTCCTGGGAACACCACTCCTCACTGGTCTGCTCTGAGGGACAAGCTGAGCCTTGGGGATGAGGCTCAACAAGACTTGCCCAAACTCAGCTTCCTTTTCGATGAAAGCATGCTGTGTTTTTGTTAAGATACAGTTTTTTGGGTCAGGGTCTGCTCACCATGAGCGTGGCTGGCGTGGCTCACCTGGGTGTGCCTCCTCTCTTTGGGCAGGATCGTGAAGATCGGCTCCCTGGAGTGGTACTATGAACACGTGCGGTCCCGCTTCAAGAGGTTTGGAAGTGCCAAAGTGCTGCAGTCCCTCTGTGGCAGGCTGCAGCCAGGCCAGGGGCTCAACTCTGCATTTCTAGGTGAGGAATGGCCACAGCTGCAGCTGGGGAATCTGTGCTGCACCACCTCGGGGCGCACCAAGGAAGGAGCAGCAGTGTTGATGCTGATCCAAGTGTCGTGGGGTACCAAGACTTCTCAAAACATCTTGGGGAGGAAGCAGAGGTTCAGGGTTGTTCATTCATACACAGAGCAGATGTTCCCGATGGATTTTCTACTGTTAAAGTCTTAAGTTTTTAGCACAGACTTGAGAATGTAAGATCATTAAAGTTGGAAAACACCTCTAGATCATCCAGTCCAATCCGGTACTACCAAGACCACCACTAAACCATGTCCCCAGGTGCCAGATCCGTATGTTTTTTGAAGACTTCCAAGGATTGTGGTTCCACCACTTCCTTGACCACCCTCTCAATGAAAAAAATTCCCTAATGCCTCATGTTTAATTTTAAAAGTCCCATGCCCTGCCGTTTGTAAGTACATAAATTTGCAGCTCTTTTTATTCCTTATTTTTGGTCTTTTCATCTCAGAGCTTGTGGAATTAACCCTAGTTAACCTGCAGGATAAAGCCAGCCCTCGTTTTTTTCCCCATGACCTAATGATTTTTACAACCAACCTGATGATCTCCTGGCACTGACAAAACTGTGCCAAAATTAGTGAGCTACCTGTCACCATAACTGTTTTTTTCAGAGGTTCATGGACCTTCCATACTTCTGATATTGGTCCAATAGTGCTTAAATACATGATGATGTTAATACAAGATTATTTACTAACCAGCTCTTAGTTGTCATTCATAGAGCTCCTACTCCTTGGCCTGCTTCCTTTGGAAGCCAATGTGGAGTTGATTCCCTTCTTGAGGAGCCACAGAAATGTTTGCACACATACCATTGACATGACCTGATTCATCTGCTCCAATCACTCTTTCAGCCAGGCCACTCATGGCAGAAATAGCAGACAAAAAAATTAATGGACTGAGAGACAATCCATGCATTGTTTGGACCCAAAATGCATCAGAGCACTCAAAAACCCAACCAAGCGTGAGGGTTACAGTGCCTTCAGCTGCTTTAAATTGAGATTCTGATGCCTTTTTCAAAGGCAAATGATTTTGTTGTTTATTACTTCATTAACACCAGTGAATTGGCTTGGCCCTCAAGCAAGCGAGAATCTCCTCCTGGGATGTATCTCCGGACATCTGCAGCTGGCTGTGCCTTCCCCTGCAGCTCCCAGGCATGTTGCATCAGCCTGGGGAAGTGGTGGCAAGAAGCTCTTTGACTTTCAAAAGTCAAGTCCTGTCTCCAAGTGCCTGTTTCATTCTCTCTAAAGAGCTTTTTTAACCATTGTTTCTTGTGATGGCTAGAGAATGAGAATTCCAGTTAGCCATGGCTCTGAGGCTTGCTCTCTGCTCGAGGAACAGGGAGAAAATGTGATTATTCATTTTTTCCCACCGTTTTTCTCTTTGTTTAGGTCTTCATGACAGAGTTTATAGCCTGCCAGACATTAACAGTAAGTAGAAAAGGGGATTGCAGCAAGGAGCTTGCAGTTCAAGCAAGGTTTCCAATGTCTTTTTGTCTTCAAACCCCCTAGCTGTGGGCACTTCTGGAGAGATTTGGAGTGGTCAGACCAGGGAAAACATTCCTACACTGCAGTGGAGATGGACTGTAGTGCTCAACTCTTGCATTGTGGTACATCTGGGGTCTCCAAGGGTAGATTTGGATACAACAGAACTTTTGGTTACATGCCAAACTTAAAGTTTGCAAGCACCCATTGTCTCAAAGCAATGGGTCACTGATAAATAGAGGAGCTCTGGCTGATGGGAGTCAGGGATAGCTCCTGAGCCTTCAAACACTGCAGTCACCCAGGTGGACCTCGGGATGCTCTCTGTGGTGCAGGTGCCCCTTCACTTCCACATCTGTGGTGGTGCACGTCTGGAAGGGCAAGCAATGAGAGGCCAGCCAAGCCTGTGCAAGATCAAGCACTAAAAGTGGGTGTCTGTAGAAAAAAAATGGGGGAGATACTTCTAATCTGGGCCTTTTCACCCAGTGTAAGAGGCACGGCCTCACCTGCAGGCACACTGGTGTGACCAGCGGGGTGGGGCCTTACCTGCTGCCTGTGTCCCCTCCAGGAGAGTGCCAGCTGCTCACCAGCTGTGACGCCGGGGATGACAGTGATGAGGAAGACAATGTCCTGCGTGGAGCTGAAGCAGAGCACTACAGCAGAGTAAGTGTTCGGTTCTGGAGCTGCCACCGCCTCACTCCGTGTCCCTGGCCTGCCTTGGGTGGTGGTGGTGGCAGTGGTGGTGGCTTTCTGGGCCACTTTCAAATCTGGACCTTTCTCTCCTTTCTCTCCAAGGTAAGCTCCTCTCCCAGTGTGTGTAAAAACAACCATGTCAGTAACATCATAAATACTCGTGCTCTGGAAAAAAGACCCACTCCTAACACTATGGATGTCACCAATTAATATAAAAGTCCCAGCTCCTACCTGTACAATTAGAACCCACCTGCTCTGGGTTCTTTTACTGATGACCTCCCAAATATTCAGAGAGATCTGCTGGCAGCATCCTTTCTCTGAGAATGGGGAGATGCTCCAGGGCTCAAAAGCATCACCTCGATCTCTCTTTGAGCTGCAACCTGGCTCAGCCTTCCCACAGTGCCTTTATAAACCAGGAGAGAGATTCTCACTCTCTGCTTACAGCAGCAGTCCTGAGCCAGAGGCTGTGGAAATCAGGAACACACTTTTCCTTGCCTTTAGCACAAGCACATGCTGTACCTGGCTCTCTTCAAGCAGGACAGCGTCAGGCCCAAATTCTGTCTGCAAAAAGCAGAGCAAACTCAGGCAAACTAAGGAGACAAAGGTCCTCCCTCCCCCTTTCCTCAAGGTCAACTGTGTCTTAACACTGAATTTTCCCTTCTTGCACTTTCTATGCTAAAGATGTGCAAGACAAAGCGGCTGCTGTCTGTGCATCCCTTTGATTTCGAACTGGACTCGGATTACTCTGCTCAATCTCGCCGCCAGTCTGTGCAGCTCTCTCCGGCAGCCAGCAGCCCGGATGCTTTCAAGGTACTGGGAGACACCTGGGGGGTTCCTGTGCTTTCTTCCTCCTTCTCCTTGCTACCGCTGCTTCTTCAGCCTCAGAACCTCCTTCAGCTGGTGTTGGGAAGCAATGGTGCCAATCCCTGATTCCCAGCGCTGCTTTTAATCTCTTCTTCCAATCGAAGTCCTTTGCCTCAGGCCAAGTCAGGAGCAGGACATCTGATCCAAGCGAGGATGAGTAGAAAGATGAGACAGCAAGAGGTTCTCTGGCCATGTCCCTGCAGATTTCCTTGCTCTCAGCAGACAATCGTTTTCTTGTGTTGTCCCAAGGCTATGGGACACACCCTGGTTTCCCGAGAGTTCAGTGCTCAAGGGGTTTTAAATGAGATCAGATTCTTCTCCCGTGTTCCCGTCCAGTTTGGGGCTGGGTTTGCCGTGTGGTGGCACTGGGGTGCAGCTGGCCAGCAGCTCCATGAGGCACACGAGCTTTGTGAGGTTGAGATGAATCCCACAGCGCCAGCGTGAGTGAGGACCATTCAGAGAGATGAACACGGGGAGGACAAAAACTGCAGGAATGCTGGTTACTTCTAAATAAAAGACTAATATCCAGAGCTTCTGGCCAGGAGCAGGACTCAGACAGATCCAGACTGCCCTGTCATCCCACCAAGGGCCAGGGGCTGACCAACCCCACCTTCCAGCTCTGGGGAGGAACATAGGTGGGGCGACCCTGGGTGTGGCAAAAGGTCTTCCAGCCTGAGAGGCTTCAGGTCAAGTTTTTGGGCTGCTCTTGTTTGCCTTTCCTGGTGAAATTGCACTTTTAAAACATTAAACAGCTTCCTCCTTGTAATTATGGTTTGATACTTTAAACACTATCAGTGGATGAAAGTAGGATCTGCTGAGATCTGTAATAAAGGCTTAAAAAATCTGCACAATACCACATAAAATGATTAGAATTCGAGGGAAACTACTAGATCCCCCCCCCCCCTTTTTTTTTGGTCTTTTTTCCCTCTTTTTGCAGCAGAATTCAGTGCGAGGGCTGGCCTCTGTCAAGACCATCCAAATTGTATTTACTGACTGCAGATCATTTAAGGTGGTGGTTGTTTGAATAAGTAGAAGGGGATGGTGTTTTAAAAGATCGGAGGGTTTTGCAGCCTGGCTGAAGGAACGCCGTGGTTGTAAAAATTACCAGTGCCCCCTGGCAGCGATGGGAAGAATTGCTCAGGGTTCAGCAGCCAGGCAAAACCTTTAGATGGGATTATTAGGAATTTTTCTATTTTTTATATATATATAATTGGCACGATAAAAGGTCAATCCATGCATATATTGAAGAATAAAGAGAGGAGCTCTTAGTGAAGGTCAGGAGAGACAAGGAGTCATAGAATCATAGAACAATTTGGGTTGGAAGGACTGTAAAGATCATCTCATTCCACCCCCTGCCATGTGCAGGGACAGTTTCCACTATCCCAGGTTGCTCCATGCGCTGTCCAACCTGGCCTTGGACGCTTCCAGGGATGAGGCAGCCACAGCTCCACATTGTTCTTTCTTTGGGGGCCCCCGAGCTGGAGGCAGCACTACAGGTGGGGTCTCACAAGTGGAATCTCCATGGGCAGCTGCTCAGCAGCATCCTCAACTCTCAGTCCTTCCCAGATTTCCCCAACTCAGCTGAAGATGGCTCCCAGGAGTCCAGGATCACGGATGCAGACCTGGTGTTCCACCATGTCCTGCAGGAGCCGGGCGTGAGCGCTCCAGAGCAGCACTTCAGCACAGAGGTTCGGCTCACCGTCAACGCACGGAGGAGGAGCCCGGAAAGAAACCCAAAGCCTGGTAGGTGTCCCTGTCCAGGTTCCTCTTGTAGCCTCTTGGGACAAGTGGCTGCAAGTGTTGGACCAAAGTAAAAATATCTTTGGCCTTTTTTCTGAGCAACCTCAAAGCCACTAAGAGGCTTGAGGGTCAACACAATTTATCCATCTGCAAAAGTGATTTTTTCTGATGAAAGAATCTGCTGATGTTATTTAGTTGTAAAAGGGCTGATCTTGTTCCCAACAAAGCCAAAGGGGTTGTCCCTAAGGTGTCCATCCCTTTCATATCTACTGGTGATTTCCAGGGTAGAAATTAGTTACAATCACATGGACACTGCTAGAAGTAATGGGATGTGTTTCCTGCTGCAGGCAGAGGAGTTCAACTCCTTAGTAAAGGATCTTGTGGCTGCAGAAAGCTTTGAGTTTTCAGGAGACTTGAACTAGAACTGGAGGCAAGAACTAGAGGTTGCTAAGTGGCACCCACGTAGCTGGGCAGGGTGCACGGGTAGGCTAAATGATCTGTGGTTTCATGAGTCTATAAATGCCCTCTAAGAGGCAGAATTTGCCTTTTATAACTTCTGTTTTCCCTGCAGTGATGGCAGAGCCAGGAGGGTTGGATACTGGCTTGTGCATATGCAAATGTAGAATACGTCCTTCTGTGTCTCCAGTGGCCTGGCTGTATTTTCAGGACATTGGGAATGCTGGGTAGACCTTAACATGGCTCTTGAAATTCCCACTGCAAGTCCTGCTGGAGCAACACAGCAGCAAGGTCCCCTGGCATGTTAATTTCATTTTTCTCTCATTGTTTTGGTCTCATTTGGAGTTCTCCTTTACATGGGAGACTTTCCACTCTTTTTAAATGCTCCATCCTAGGCTGGTGCCCCTCTAGCCTGAGCCTAAACATCTTCCAGCACCTGAGCAGTGCACAAAGGGCAGCATCCAAACCTGAGCTCCCACAAAATTGGGAAGGCAGTAGTGGTGAGGGGCCTGGCTGTTCAGGGCATGAGAGCAAGGATGGTGCTCCTTGTGCCCTGTGCGGGACCCTGCTGTGCTTGGTGCTGTGTGGGCACAGCGTGTGGACCTGCAGCCTGGTCCATCCTTAAACTTGGTCTGGCTGGCTGAAGCACCAAAGGGTAGGAAGTCTGCTGTGGGGAAATGCCTCATTATTTGCTTGTCTTAAGGACAGGCCGATGTCCAAGAAGGAGCTCAGGAGTGTGAATGCTTTGTACCTTTCTCTCTCCAAGGCATCCCCTGGAACGAGCCGCCCCGGGGCCGGTACTCGGCAGATATGGACACCTCCGATGAGGACGTGAAGGGAGCCCAGCTCCCTGCCCACCCACCCCACCACGTGAAACGCCGGAACAGAGCCTTCTCCCAGGAGAACATCAGCCACTCTTCAAACCAGGTATCAAACAGCCTCTGGTGACACCGGGCCTGTGGCCACGTCTCTCTTGCTTCCTCTGAGGTGCAAGGTGGTTCAGAGGAGAAGAGAAGCAGCAATGGCCAACTGGGGCGCACTTTTCCAGTCACAGCAAAAAGAAAATCAGGCACTGGTTGGTGCTTCCCTCTGCCCACACTGCCATCACAATCACAAACCAGCCTTCATTGCCGTTCATTTTCCAGCTTGTCCTTATTAATCTGAGTTATTTGTGGGTTCTTGTGTCTCCAAAAAGGCTTTCTTTAATTGTATGTGCCAATGCTTAATAATCAGAAGGAGGTCTGGAGACAGATATTTAATAAGCACCAAGATCCCTCTCTTCCTTTGCAGTGTGTTCCTGCCTTGTTAACTGGGTCAGGATGACCTGTCACATACCTCTCCTGAGTGATGGTAATGGGGGGAACAGCCTAAAGAAAGGCGTTAAGCAGGGCCTAAGCTTGTGTTTTAATTGTCAAGCAAGGACCTGCTGTTCCTGGTGCCGCCCTTGCCAGTGGTGGGTGGTGAGGATGGTAAAGCTGATGTGGTTCCTCAGATCTCATGAGCAGCAGAATGCAGGGCAGTGTTTGGCTACAGATAGAGGGGCAGAATCAGCTGCCAGTCTCACAGCTGGTTATTTTGCATGTCCTGGACCCCTCTTTGGGTAATCAGTGTGAGATCTGTGACCACAACCATCCCTCAGCACCACACTTCATGTGCCTGCTTAGGGAAAGCTTCTCTTTGCTGTTTATTTCTGTGGGCACGTTTTAATCCGTAAATGCCATTCATTCTTCAGCCGGCAGTAAATGAGAGAACCCTGGACTGGGTGTCCTTGATGAGGCCACGCTGTGTTAGGCATGAAATGTGCACCATGCTTTGAAGTGGGGAAATGGGGCCAAATTCCTACCAATGCCTCCCGTGACTTCCTCCAGCAGCTGGGCAAGCTCCCACATCAGGTTGTTGTTTGCTCCCTCACACCTGTAGGAAGGCTGGTGTGGAGCCTTGTCACCCTAATGGTTAAGAGGCATCTTCTCACTCCCACTTTACCCCCATTTGCTCTTATAGCAGCGTAGCTCATTAGTTTAAGTAGCTCCCCAACCTCGCTGCCCTTTGTGCTGCTGATGTGTTTACAGCCAGCAACCATCCTCCCACCCAGCCTGCTCCTCACCCAGCAGGGAGACACCCAGCTCTGTGCTGGTGCAGGGTGCAGAATCATGTTTGTTAACCCTGTGTTGAATCCCATAGCTTGGCTTCACATGCAGGGTTGTCCTGGCAGACACCTCGTTGGCATCTGGAGGTTTCAAGAGGTGGAGAACTCAGCTCTTTAACCACACAGATGAGAAATCTCTTCTCCTAAAACTACCTTAGGGGCAAGTTTGTCAAAATATGGTTATTTGAAAATCACTTTTGCTTTAGCTCTGAAGAGGATACAGTGTTCAGTCCCAAACACAAGAAACTTAGCTTCTCCGGGAAATAAAGCAGGGTCTGTTCCCTAGTCCTGTGACTCCAGGAGATGAAGGTTCAAGAACAAACCATTAAAAAAGTAAAAAAATTTATTTTAAAAAGCACCTAAACTTGATGAGATACAAAAAGAAGCCTTGAATTGATAACTGTGTGGGTCTTTGCCTTTAGCTTTTTAGGAAGGACCAAGCCACAAGGAATAGCTCCAATTTACCAAGTTTCTCCCCAGAAGCCATCCTGCTGTGCTTCAAGGGAGCTCAGTGGTTCTGGATTCCCAAAGCTTTGATGCTGTTTGGCTCCTCTTCTTTACATAAAGCTTCTGGGGCAGAGTAACCTGTCCTCCCTCCTCAGGAGCAAGGGGTAGTTGCCCCTGCCTGATGGTACAGGCTGTGCTTTAAGTTTATTCCCCTTAAATGTTTTAATGCAGAGCACAGTTTGCCAGCCTTTGTCACACTGGGAGAGGCGCAGGGTGATCCAGTCCCTGATGGGGACGTGCCCTCATGGGGTGCCCACCCTGCATTAAAGCCAGACTTGACTGGGAAGGAGAATGATCCTCTTCAGCTCCTCTCCTGGTAGATACCCTTCAATATCAACAGAACCTGTGATTTAGGGTCTGATCTCTCCCAACCTCTTCCTTATGGAGACAGTGCAGTGGTGACTCCTGGTTTGTCTCCATCTCTGAGGCTGATGGACCATCAGAGGCTTCTTGTTGTCTCTGGGAGTGATGCAAGACTCAGGCCTTGAACAGCACTGAAAAACCACTTAGCAATGGACTGGAGTGCTTCATGCCCGTGGGTTTAATGCTGCTTGGAGATGCTTTCAGTTCGGGCTGGTAATGACAGCCCTGCTCTCCACAGTGCCAGGTTTTAGTATTCATCTTCCCTTAAGCAGATGCAATCATCCCTTGCTGTTGCGAGGGTCTAATTAATCAAACACTAGCAAGCACAGAAAACTAAGTGAGAGGATGGAAATTGTTACAAAAACAAAGCCTGCCCCTCACGTCTCTTTGTTACCACCTTTGCTTACTGCTTTTGCTGCTTGCTCCCCTTTGAATGGGCAGCAGCCACTCAGAACAGGAGTGATGCACTGGTAATGTCATAAAACAGGCAATATTTCTCTTCATTTGTGTTTTATTTGTTTGGATCAAAGGAGAGAGACTTGAGTTTTTTTCAAAGAAAGCAAAACTTCAGGTTCTAAAGGGGAAAAAAAAAAAAAGCTCCCTTTAATGTTTTCAGTGATCATAGATCATAGAGATGTTTTGGTTTAAATGGATCTGAAAAACATCTCATTCCATCTCCCTGCCATGGGCAGGGACACCTTCCGCTATCCCAGGTTGCTTCAAGCCCCATCCAGCCTGGCCTTGGACACTCCCAGGGATGGGGCAGCCACAGCTTCTCTGGGCACCCTGTGCCAGGGCCTCCCCACCCTCACAGGAAAGGATTTCTTCCTAATGTCTAATCCAAATCCACCCTCACCACAAAGGTTTGTCTTGGTTCTTGAGCACAGAAAGTAACTTCCCTTTGATTTTCAGGATTTCGTCTGTCTTTAGTTTCTCTGCCCTTCTCTCCGTGCCCCATATTTAGTCAGAAGAGTGAGGGAGGAGAGAGGGGTAGGCATCTGGGTAAATCAATGCACAGAGAAGTCAGAAAATTTCAAAGTGGCAGGGAAAACTTTCAGGTTCAGTTTTTCTACTTGGATTTTTTTCATGGGAAATTCTTGCCCTCTTCCCTCTTCCTTTCCACCACTCTGTCAGCAGGCATGTGATGGGGTGGTTACAGCTTGAAAAACATGTTAGTAGGGAGTGAAAATGGATGTTGACTTGAATTTGGGGCAGCATGGGAATGATGGCGAGATGGGTGGCTTTATTACAGGCTGGTGCTTTTATTGGTGATGGGGTTTTACATTCACTGCCTCAAAGCTCCAGGTGCTTTGGTGGGAATTGTCACGTGCTGGGGGCTCGGTGCCGCTTGGAGTTTTCCAGATTTGAGGTTGCTCTGCACCTCCTGGAGCTCACTGACATTTTTAAGACATTACTTAAACGATACTAATTTTTAATGTCTTTTAACTCTGCCCACAGTGGCAGTGTCCTGCTGCTTGCTTTCCTCTGCTGGTTGCACTGTTTCTTTGCTGTCCTGGCAGTGGTGGCTGGTCTGTTCTCTACTCCTTTTCCCTCTCTCCCCTTTCCTGTAGATCCATGAGCTCAACACTCGCATGTCCGCAATCGAACGCATGCTGAACCGCTTGGAGGAAAAAATCCTGACGCGCGCGGATGAGGTAACCGGGCAGGAATCCTGCAGGGATGGAGCGTGGGCTGGGCTGGTCCCTTCCCCTGGCCACTGGAGAAGCTTCTCTGAAGCAGCCAGCGTTGCAGGGATAGGCAAAATCATAGAAATATTTAGGTTGGAAGAGACCTCTAAGATCACGGAGTCCAACCATTCCCCTACCGCTGCCAAGTCCATCACTAAACTCTGTCTCTAAGTGCCACAACGACCTGGGCTGTTGGAGTTTACTCCTCTGTTTGGGCCTTGGAGGCTGTTCTCGAGTTCCAGGTGATGGAGTGCCTTAGAAAACATTGCATGGCAGGACAAAAACACCAGAAAATTTGACCCACTTAGACCCTGTGCAGACCAGTGCCTTCCTTGCCCCCTCTGCACAAGGAAAATTTGGTTTCAGGCTGATACTTTATGAAGCTCAGATTTCAGGAGTTTTGTTAAGTGGGTGTCTGTACATCTGCAGAGCTGTGACAGCTCATTTGAAATCATGGAACACTCAATTAGTACCTGTGAGGAAGGCACCTGGTTATTGTGACTGCAAGATCTGAGTCAAGGAGCATTTCTGTATCTCTTCTGAGCTGCCCTCATCTTACCATGCCATCAAACTTGGAAGAAAACAGCTAAATTAAGTTAAAGCTGAGCAACAATGTAGAATCTGTGAATACTTAGAGCGCTTAACATTGATTTTTGGGTTCCTAATTTTAGACTATGCACTTTTTTCCTTCATGTGAACCCATCACCTCTCTGGCTCAGTAGAATGGATGGTGATCATTACAGGCAAGGCCCCCAGGCGGGGATGAAACAATGCAATTTCTCCTTTTTTTTCTAAAATTCACAACGGGGGACGGCCACGTTTGTAATCATTCAGTGTTTCCATCAGTAATCCTGACCAAGGGAGTAAGAAGTGTGCACAGTGTCAGGTTCCCATACTTTATTCCCTTATCCAGGGCAAATCAGAGCACAGGCAGTGGGTCTAAACAGCTGTGGGACAGGCTGAGGTTAACTATGAAGCAAAGCTTTCCAGCAGAAAGGATAGCAGAGCTCTGGAATAGGTTGCCTGGGAAAAAGATTGCCTGCTGCAGATGCCACTGTTGGAGGCTGTTAAAAACAGCTCAGATCAAACCCCACCAGGTATGACGCAGGTAATTGTATTCCCTTCTTAATGCAAGGGTCAGCAGGTTCAGGAACTTCTGGAGATCTCTTCCAGCGCCTGGGAGTTTAATAGGATTCTTCTCCCGCTATCATGACTTGCACCTAACAGCGGGGGTGGGTGGCAATGTGCCATCTCCTACAGGAAAATTTGCTCTGTGGTTTCTCATCCCAAATGAGATTACCCAGAGGTTCCAAAAGTTACCTCAGGGAGTGGCAATTCCCATGGCTGCTTCCCTCTCCCTGGCGGACCTTGTCACCTTGCCTTTGGGCCACCATGATCTCTGCCCTCAGAGCCACCAGCCATGCCACAGTTCCTAACAAAAATGTGGCGATTTTTGGCCCAGAATCCCTCGCGCACACCTTTTTAAGGGTGAGGGAAAGGCAATTTTCCACAGGGAAAATGAAGCAAGTTCTGTGCGTGGGGAAAATGGGAATGGAGGTTCTTTAGGTCGAGGCTCTGTGTTCCTCAGTGAGGAGCGGGAGTGCAGCTCGCTGGGCTCTGCTGTTCCCTGGGGTGGTTCGGCTGCTGGGGCCCAAAATCCCCTTTGCAAAGGGGTCACGCTCCTCGAGCTGCTCTGCTTGGTGAGCGTGTCTGGACCCGGGCATGCCCTGTTGTCCACCACGGGAGGCTCTCACACCACTCCCTTCTTCTGCTCCTTCAGTCTCTGGCCCCAGAGTCCCACGCTGATCCCGACGCCGAGGAGGAGGAGTTGAAGAGGAAGCTGGAGGAGTTAGCCAGCAACATTAGCGATAAAGAAGTCTCTTCTGATGAGGAGGAGTGTGGAGAAAAGGAGAGAGCAAAGAAGCCAGAGATGAGTTCCTCCAGTGATGACATGGCCAGAGATGTTCGAAAGGTAATCTGTGCCCTACCACCCACATCATTCCAGGCTGCATCCACGATTCCTTCTGCTCTCAGTGGTTTATGGTTTTACACCATGAAAATGTGACTCTTCTTCTGTCCCACACCTGGATGCCTCCCAGGGCTGTGTCTGTGTCTGCTTTAACAATGTCAAGGGATAGGGAAGTCCCAGGGTGTTAGATCGGGACACTTCTCCTTGTAGGGTCTCCCAGTTTCACCCGAGAGTCAAAAGTAAAGCCTCTGAAAGTTCTTTCAGGCTACTGCCTGTCATGGAGAGGTACACAACCTCCACATCTACTTAGAGGAGTTATCCCAGGAACTGGAATTCACTATGGAGAAGAGTCCTGGGGTGGGAGAAGAGCGCGGTGTTGATTTAGTACCAGCAGCCTTTGTCAGGCACCTGCTTCAGCCTGAAATATCTTTTCCACACCTGTCAGTGCTCCTGAGTCCCTAAATCCCTGATCCCACTTCCACGCTGCTAGACCAGCATCTCTTGCACTTCCAGCACTGTGCTGGCTCCTGTCCCTACTCCGTGGTGAGTGACCCGTGGGGACGGGGTTCAGGGAGAGGAGGACAGATCACAGCAGCTCTGCAGTGTGTCTCCAGTCGTGCAGAGCCTCCAAGATGATCCATTAGCACAGATGGAGAGGTCAGCATTCCCTGTTGGGTCTCTGATGGCTGGTGTGTTCATCTCCTCCCTCCTGCCTGGCCTGTGGAAGGGGGATGTGTGCATTTGCTCCGACACATCCACTGCTGGCAAAGGAAGGAAGCAGGCACCACGCTGCCCTTCTCCTCTGCTGCAAATCTCCATTCATCCAAGGTTGCGGGGACTTTCGTGGTGCCACGAAGCCTCCTTTTAATGTGCATTTGTTCCTCAGCCTCACAACACAAAGCCTGGTGGGTTTGGGCACCGTTTGCTGTGCACTCACTGCCACTGGATCAGCAGTGCATCCTTTATTGCCTCCTTTTTCCTGAAAGCTGCCTTCAGGTGATTGCTGCCGGGCCAGGTTGGAAGTTCTCGTGGATTGAACAATCTGCATCATCTTAATAACCATTTCTAATTAAGTGCAGATAAGTGGTAACTCACCAAGCCAAGGTGACTTAATTTCTGTGTGAGCTGCTGATCTGCAGCAGCGGCTCAAACCCTGAACAGATTCGTGTGGTACCAGTGTAAGATTCTTGTTTCTTATGAAATGAAGCCTAGATCCTCCAGATTTGCTACTTTCTTTGCCCCCAAACCCTGCTGTGAAGCAGAGAGGAGTACTGAGATAGAAATATCTGCAGTAGCTGGACCAGCCTTGGTTAAAGGCTGTCAGCGTGGATGACATTTAACAGCAACTTTCCTTATACTTACAACAGATCCAGGTTTGGATTTTGTGTGATTCTGAGGGATTTTTAATGCGAGGCTCCTCCAGTCAGGAGGAAGTCTTCTAACTGAGGGAGCACTGTGATGGAAGCATACGATCCTAATGGAAAATGTGAAAAAACTCTACTGTACCATGAAGGCACCATAAAATGATAAAAATATCATCTGGACTGAGTTAGCTGGTTCTCTGCAGCACAGCTTGCCTAGAAATACGTGCAGTTGTAAACACAACCAGCACATATGTCACCCCCATCTCCTTGGTTTCTAGGGAATTATCAGCCGGGGGAGAGATGATGAGTTTCTTCAGCCCATTTTTACATGTGTTCAACTCCTCATCAAGCCAAGGGCAGCACTATTAGGGGCATTATTGCTGTCATCGCTCCTTGGGGTGGGAAGAGAGGACATTAGCCCCAAGTTCTGGCGGTGTGGCAATGCAATCATTTTATGGGGTCTGGTTGTTTTTATTCTTTTGCCACAAACTCAAGGAGTTGTTTGCATCCCTGCTCAGGCCTGCTGAGGTGTAAAGCAATATGCTGCAATTAGATCTTAACTGCTGAGTAACCGAGTGGCCCTCAGGTGGCCAGGTGCTTCCAGTGAGTGAAATGTCCCTCCATAACCTCTTTTCCAAGCCTTTTGAGATGACTTCTTTTGTCACAGCTATCCTGCAGAAAGCATGGGCTGAGATCAAAGCTCTGCCGCAGCCACCACGCATCCATCTGGTGGAGAGCCCTTCAGGAGCAGCGTAAGCCTGTAAATGACCACTCCTCCCTCTTTCCACAGCTCCTGGAGGTCTGGTGCCCCTCTCACCCCTGGCTTGTGTTGTTTTATACACCACGTTAAAATAACATCCATATTTTTCCCCCCTCCCACCCTCCACTTTGGCTCTCGCAGAGGTCGTCGGCTCAGGCTTTGAGCGAGATCACGGCCAAAGTGCTGAGAGCCATAAACGCCACGGAGGAAGCGGTGTGGGACTCGTTGCATGGAGAGAGCCAGGGCTGTGCCCTCCCTCAGGGGCAGCATCCAGGCCTGGCAGATGGGAAAGAGGTGGCCGAAGTGTACCGGGAGCTTGAGGAAAATGTAAGGCTCCCCAGAGCTTTTGGGCAGCGGGGGGTGGGAATACAAAGGAAGCCCCCCCCAAAATTTCTTGTCAGCACCGAAAGGATGGTCAGCAGAGGGATTAGAGAGTCTGGTCTTAGAGGATAGTACAACAGCAAAAGCAGCTGCTCTGTCTCTTGCCTTCCCTTTCCTCCGTTCCTGGTCCCCTTGAGTGAGTGCCATGGAGAGAGGATGAGCATGGTCCCCACCTTGCTGTAGCAACACTTTGCTGGACTTCGGCAGTCCCTGCTCCAGCAAAACTTGTGTCCTGTTCCCTTCAGTTCCTCCCCAGCACCTGTGTTCCAAGGGGTGTATGAACATGACCCACCTCTTCACTAAGGCTGCTTGTGCCTGGGGCTGATGGGCTCATGCAGGTGACAAGTTCACAGCTAGAGCATAATCCCCTGCAAGGTTTGTGTGACCTCGAGCACTGACAGCTTTTTTAGCCACTATAAACCCACAGGAACTGATTCCCTGTGCAAATGGATTGCATCCACAGTGCCCTGGACCAAGCTCCAAAGAAACGGTTCAAAGAAGAGTTGCATCTCCATCTGGGTGGTCGGGTTTTGCTGTAGGAATTGTCTTGCAATGGGGAGCAGGGTTTTAGGACACCCTCTGTGGCTCATCTGTCACTGGGGAAACCTTATAAATAAAAGCAGAGAGCTGCAACACCTGGATGCTTTCTGGCCAAATACAGCATCCCAGGGGAAGAGGGCTGGATGCATGAAGGTTTTGGGGTTCCCCCTCTCCCAAGAGAGGGGATAGGGCTGGGAAGGATGTGAACTTTGGACTTAGTGCTGCTGCTGCCACCAGCTCGGGACAGGGGTGGGTAGACAGTGGCCCTGGGAGATGTGTGTCATCCTGTCACTCCCTCGGGGATCCTGGCTGAGTCACAGCTGGCTGGCCACTGTTCTCCTCTCCAAGGCATGCCACCCACCTTGGAGGGCACTGGGAGAGTCTGATGGGCCAATAACAAATCCCTGTGACTCACAGGCTGGATGGTGCATGGCCTTAGGATTTGCACTGGGAGGACTGGGACCTCTGGTGTGGTGCTGTGATTCGGGTGGATGAACTGTAGTTCAGTGCACGCACAGGGCTCCTGCCAGGCAGTTTTGCACAATGCCCAGCCCAGGGAAACCTGACAGGGCTGGAGGAGCAGCAATTGCAGTAGCAGTACCGAGATTTTGGGATCAGTCAGCAGAACAGTGGCCACATCTGATCATCTGATGTGATTGCATACCAATGTGTTAACATTTCCTGAACTGCCTTGCTTGGACCTGTGTCTTGGCAGAAACTTGGGAGGAGACAAGTGGCAGTAAAACCAGAGGATTTATTGGGATAGATCCTTTTACCCTTCCTCTCTAGGCGGCAAAGGGAGGATGGTGCAGGCTGACCCTGCTCCCAGCAACACAGACACCCTAAATAGACTGAGCAGATTAGGAAAGTCAGTTTGTCTCCTTCCCCGCTCTGCCCTCACAGGACACAGCAGCCTGAGCTGGTTTGCTGCAGGTACCTGCTGTCCCTCTGAGCACACGGCACAAAGAGGCTGCTGCTTCTCGAGCTGGTCACTGAGTTTTGGTCCTTCCTGTGTTCCCTCTTCCCTGTGAGCCTCTTCCCACTTCACACTGTTGGTAATTGCTCTCAAAAAGCCCAGGGAAAGGAGAAAAATGAGATGAAAAGCTGTGTCAGAGCTGCCTGGTACTGTCTGTGCTGCGAGGCAAGAAGGCAGTTAAAAAAGACTGTCAGGAGCTGCTGTGTCTGGGGCTGCGCTCACACCAGGAGATGAGAACTCCAGGAAGGTTAATTCTTCAATGTAATTTTTTCCTTTTGCTGTATTTCAGGTGTACCTGACTGCTGGAAAGACCTACCAGCTTGAGAAGACCCTGCAGGAGCTTGAGGAAGGGGCTCAGCACAGCGGCACTACCAACTCGGAGCTGTCGGACCTGGAGGACAAAGTGGCCTCGGCAGCTGCTCAGGTGCAGCAGGCAGAGAGTGAGGTGAGGGCTTGGCTCTGAGAGATGCTTTCCTGGCCAGTGATGGTAAACAAAGCCACTGATGGATCCTCCAACCACCCTCTGTATGTCTTTTCTCCTCCTTCCAAAGATATCAGATATTGAATCCCGAATTGCAGCTCTGTCTGCCGCAGGGCTGACAGTGAAGTCTATGGAAAAGGCGAAGAAGAAGTCGAGTGTGCAGGTGAGCATGGAGGATGGTGGCTGTGAGGCCCCAGCTCCAAGATGTGCGTGCTCCCCTGGGCTGTTGCTGCTGCCCCTGGGTGCTGGGAAGGGCTGCCTGGCTTGCTGAGCCATTCCCAGCCCTCCCCGTGCTGCCCGGTGCTCTGGCATGGCAGACCGAGCTGTCTGCCTCCTCTCGCACCTCCAGAGACACCTCTGCCTTCCTCTGTCCACAGGCTGCCTGTCTCCACTCTCCTGGTCCTGCCAGCAGCAGTCCTGGGGAGTCTTTGGATGGTATTAAAGTGAGTGTGTGTTTAATCTCAGGCTGTGCACGTGGCATGGCGTCAAGCCTGGAGACAACCGGGGTCTCCAGGGGGCTGCCTTCAAAGCAGTGGCCTCAGTGGAGACCTCTGCCCTCCCGTCCCTTCCCCACAGCAGGCTGCTCCTCTTCTCTTGCAGGTAATGCCCAGACTGCAGAGGTTCAGGAGGAAGTTCAACAGTCCCCTGGGAATCACCAGTAAGGACCACGGCCCTGCCCGTGGGAGATGGGAACCTGTGGGTGGCTGGGCTGGACTTCGAGGAATGCTGATCCTCTCTCTCCCTCTGCATCCAGCTCTGTGTCTGCAGTGGAGTCCCCTGCCCTGTGCTCACGGCCCTGTGGTAGGACAGCCACAGGGGAAACCTGTGGTGGATAACTGGGAAAGCAGTTGGCAGGACTGGGGACAGTGCTGGGACAGCAGAGATCAGGCTGAGGTGGCTCAGTCCTCCAAGAACCAGGACTTCTCTGCAGCCACCCCAGAGTCCAGGGAGACACACCTGCATTCCTCTGTGTGTGGCATCCCGTGGGCTGTTAGGTCTCAAAGCCTCACCTAGGCCCATCCTCTCTTCTGACAGCAATTTCTCCCTTGCTTGGCCGTCCTGGGGAAGGTATCCTTCCCTGGATGGCATGCCCCACTCCTGGAAGTGTTCCGGGCCAGGTTGGACGGGGCTTGGAGCAACCTGGTCTAGTGGAAGGTGTCCCTGCCCATGGCAGGCGGGTGGAACAAGAGGGGATTTCCAGTTCCTTTTGACCCAAACCATTCTATGACTCAATGAATCTCAACCCCGTTGCCCACTTGACTCAGCCACTGGTCTCTGCTGGGAGACAAGAAGCCCTGCAGGGCCCAGCTATGGACCAACAGCAGCTTGGGAGAGCTTCAAAATTGATGGTGACCTGAAACTTGGCACAGCAGCTTGTGTGGTAAGGGGGACAATCACTGGAAATGTTTCATCCTGAGCAATATCAGCGAGACTCATTAGGAAATTACTTTCCTATTTCTCTCTTATCTCTCCTCGCAAGCTCAAAGACAGAAAGAGTGGCTCTCCTTCCAGATAATGGACGATGAAGGGAGGGAAGAGGGGAAAGATCATCTAATGCAGAGGTAGAACAGCGTTTCCCCCATTCACACAGAAAATTAACAGTGCTGTTTCCAAAGCTGGGGCTGGTAGGTGGAAAGGTCCCTTGTCCTCATCCTGAGGAGGAGTCATCTGCTCTCCTTCCTGCAAAGGGCAGGCAGATAAAGGCAGCCCGTGGGACACGTCAGCCCCGCGAGGAGATAGAGGGATGTGCAATGGGGACAGACGTCACCAGGCAAACCTAATCCCCTGTGCCTGGGCTGGGCCAGGGGGTGACTTGGCCTCCTGACTGCCTGCCTGGCAGGTCAGTGACTTGGAAAGTTGGGCCTGAAAAGGTACAGCTGGTGGAAGTTGGTGGCAGAGGAGAGGAGATGACTTAACAGGTCAAGAGAGTGTCATGTCTGGGGCAGTGAGAGCTTCTCCCAGGCTGGGCTTTTGCTGTACCACGGAGCTTTCCAGAGCAGAGGCCCTGCCACGCTGACCCAGCTCACACAGTGCTCTGGAAACCTGAGTAGCAGCAACTCTTGTCTCCTTGTTACCAAAGTGCTTCCCATCACCCTCCTAGAGAGGGAAGGGCTGTGATGCATCCAAACCCACAGCCAGCAGGGGATGAGTAAATCCCAAGTGCCTTGGTGGGTCACCGAAGCCTCTGGTGAGGTGGGTGAGGACCTGCTGCCCATCTCTCTTCCCTCACTACAGGTTTTGACGACTCCTTTGACCGCAACTCCGTGTACCGCGGCTCCCTGACGCAGAGGAACCCCAACGGGAAGAACAGGAGGGTGGAGCGGCTCTTTGCGGTATGGACCCAGCCCTAAAGGAGGGCTGCAGGCCTGGCTTCCACCGGGACCTGTCCCTCCCCACACTCTCTTCAGGCTGATGGAGCCCTCAGCTCTCAGTGTTGGTCCTACCATGCTGCCTGGTGAGGCACGAACACCTGGGCATCATCCCTCGAGGTCCGGGATGTCACAAGCCCCAGAAAACATGAACGTCTTTGAATTCCTGCTGCCTGCATGGTCCAGGGGATGGGGCAGGGCCTCACAGTGACAGCTAGAAGAGACAAGGAGCATGTTGGGGTGGCTCAGGGTGGCATGGACACGCCAGTGAGCTGAGGTTTCTCCTTCTTGTGCCTTGCAGAAGCCTGTGATGACCCATCTGGCCTGAGGAGAGGGGCCCTTCCTGCTACTGCATTTCAGCGAAGATACAAGACCTCAGCAAAGCAAAGCCTCTCACCGCCTTCCCTGCAACACTTTCTCCTCCTTCTCTTGAGCCCCTCTCTCCCTGAAACCCTGGACAGAAAGGAAGCCAGAGGCCATGGCAGGAAGCCCTGCTGGGAGCTGATGGAAAGGGGAGCAAAGCACTGGGGTGCAGACATGTGGCCAGGGGCTCTCATGGGAGGATGCTGGAATGAGACCTTGGATTGGGGCAACTCTTTGGTACTGGGTCAACCAAGAGGACCAGAGAGGTGCAGAGCAGGAGTGACCTCCTCAGAGGGGTCTGGATGTCAGTGTGACATTCAGCACAGGGACCGGGGCAGGGACACAGCCCTCGCTTGGCGAAAGCTGTCAGTGCCTGTCCCTGCTCTCCCCCAGGCTGCTGGTGGGCAGGGACAGGAGCTGACAGTGAGTGTAGAATGCCCTTGGGGTACCCTAGCTAGGAGAGGGGCCCAGGCATCCCAGTGCTGGGATTCACATCCCGATGCTGGTCCCAATTCCCCACCATGTCCCTCGGAGCTTTGCTTCCCTTCCCTGAGCAGCAAAGCAGGGTGAGAGCTGTGCTGGTCCCTTCCCAGTGAGCACTTGCTCTTTGCCCCAAGCCATGCAAACACCCGCTGAGGCTTCTGCCACCGTGCCTGAAGCAGCTGTGGCCATCTGGGAATGGGAGCAAGGCGAGGCTCGAGGGAAGCAGTGGCAAGAAAAGGGGGAGGAAAGGCTGGAGGGCTTGTTGGGGATTGGTTTGCTTTTCCAGCTCTTGGAGATATCTACACTCCATGAATTCCAGCAAACAGAGTGTAGGTGCTCCTGTGCTCCACAGAGGGGTCAGTCCCGGCCAAGATGCACTTTGTGGATGAGCATGTCCCCTGTCCCTGGTGATAGCATTGTAGAGCCTCTTAGGACATCCCATCCTTTGGAGGGGCTGTGATGACCTTTGGGGGCTGTAGCAGCCCTGGGCCCCTGGTATCACCCTCCCCCAAATCCTCCAAGATGTTTATTTTCCTCCAATATTCAATTCTCCACATCCCCTAAGCCCAGTGGATCGGTACCAGCCCCATATCCATGACCAGAGCATCAGGATGGGAAGAGGGTTGCTTTCTCTTGCAAGAAGGTTTGGGAGAGGTTTTTTGCTCAGTCCCTGTCCTGTATAGCCCCCACTTTCCTCCCTCCTTCCCTCCCTGCCCAGTGGGCGAAGTGGGGAGGATGGCTCACAGCTGGAACAGGGATGTCAGACCAATGCTGACAGTTTCCCCTCCATGGCCACCCAGGCTGGATCATTTTAGGCAATTTCTGTGCATCTGAGCTAAAAGCACTTTAATTACGAGCAGTAGGGTGAATTCTCATGCAAGTAACACATTTGTTTGGCTTTGGTAGTAATAGAGGCTGCTAACTGCCTAGGAATTGGTCCTGTGGTCATCCCAGAGAGTATTGTAAGTCCATAGTCTGGGCTTCCCAGCTGGAAACAGAACCAATTTCTTAATTTAAAATTAAATCCTTCTGGCCTGAGGTTCAAAAGGGTACGTGCAAACCTCTGCTGTTGCAGAAACTCTCCCAGACACTGCGGCTTCACTGGATCCAGCTAGTGGCTGTGCTGGGATGGCAGCTCCCTGGCTGGAAGAAGGGAGCTCCACCAAGATCATCTGAAGGGTTTGCACCCACCCTTCTGGTGTCAGGGTCCAGCCTTCACCCCAGCCCCATCTCTTGCTTGTCTGGTTTCAGCCATGACTCAAGTCCTTCCATGCCTGACCCTGTGAAGGAATCTTCATGGGGAACCTCAGCAGTGCAGACCGAGGCGTTGTTCAGCAGCCACCCACGTCGTTCTTTGCTGGTTTTCTGACCCATCTTCCTGAGTAGAGATTATGATAAATGTACACTAAATCACGCAATAAAGCCAATTTTTTGTCCAGAACCACCCACCCATTTTCCAGTGTCTGTTTTTTCAGCACACTCCAGCAAAGCCTCCTTTCTCTTCCCATAGAATCACAGAATGGTTTGGGTTGGAAGGGAACTTAAAGCCCATCTCCTCCCACTCCCTGCTATGGGCAGGGACGCCTTCCACTAGACCAGATTGTTCCAAGCCCTGTCCAGCCCGGCCTCTGACTCTTCCAGGTATCCAGATGCAGCCACAGCTGCTCTGGACAACCTGTGCCAGGGTCTTCCCACCCTCACAGGGAACAATTCCTTCCCAATATCCCATCTAACCCTGCCCTCTGTCAGTGGGCAGCCATTCCCCCTTGTCCTGTGACTCCAGGCCCTTGTCCCAAGTCCCTCTCCAGCTCTGTTGGAGCCCCTTCAGGCACTGAAAGGGGCCCTAAGGTCTTTCCAGAGCCTTCTCTGCTCCAGGTGAACGCCCCCAGCTCTCCCAGCCTGGCTCCAGAGCAGAGGAGCTCCAGCCCTCAGNGGCCCTAAGGTCTTTCCAGAGCCTTCTCTGCTCCCGGTGAACGCCCCCAGCTCTCCCAGCCTGGCTCCAGAGCAGAGGAGCTCCAGCCCTCAGAGCATCTTCATGGCCTCCTCTGGACTTGCTCCAGCAGCTCCATGTCCATCCATTTCTTTAACCATCCTGTGCACTGCTTGCTTTGGAACTGGCCAGGTGGAGCAGACAGGAGCTGAATCAGCAGCACTGAAACCAAATTGGGGCAGATGGTGCAGATCCAGATGGCCACAGGACCGGTCAGATACTGGCCACAGAGCCACAGGACCCATCAGATACTGGCCACAGAGCCACAGGTGTGATGACTGTGGGGCAGTGGTGCCCAGTGGTGAAGCCGAGTGGGCAAAGGGGATGCACAGGGTGGTGCTGAGGAGGGGCTGATCCTGAAATTAGTGCACTGCTCCAACTTGCATGGAAACCCTGAACCCAGCCTGGCAGCTGAAGCCACAAGAAACACAAGCCCACAACATCAAGGGATTGCTTTAAATTTGTATTAAATATTAGCAGCAACCCTGGGGTAGAGAGAGGCCTGCTGAGCCCGGGGTGGGGATTTCCATGGCTGAAACCCAAGGTGGGGCAGATTCTCCTCTCCTCAGCTCTTTCCCTGCCTTTGCTGCACATCTGTGGCAATCCCCCTGTGTCCCGTGCTGCTCCCGCCACCTCTCCCCAGCACCGGCTGTGCTCAGGCAGTGGAGCTGGGCACTGCATGAGATGGAGCTCTGTCCCAGGACAAAGCCAGCCCCATATGGGAGTGGCAGACAGAGACCTTCCCCCTGCCCTAGTGACGCTGTCTTCACAATCCTGCCAACACAGAGATGTTCCTGTTTTGGGATGTCTGTAGTCCCAGTTTTGTCTGTGTTTGGACACCAACTGACCCTCACGCTGGAGTCCCAAGCTGGCTCCTCCAGTGTCACATCAAGCAGAATAAACATCAGCAATCTGTTAAACCATTTAAAATGGGAGTGGGGGGCCAGGGGGTGGGGATTTGAAGCCCTCATGCCCAGAGAACGAGACAATTCCTGCCAGCCCGTGTGCCACAGCACATTGCCTTCCTCTCGTCTCTCTAGTGTTCTGCTTTCCCTAAAGCAGGTTTTTGGGGGGAGTGGAGGGGAAAGGGTGGTGGTACCAGAGTAAATCCTGCGGTGGAGTCACACTGTTCCCTCCAGCGTTCAGGGCAGCAGCACGCACCGACCCTGGCAGCGGGCGCCGGGTGGGGGACGGAGCAGAAAACTTCCCCTTGTCCGAAATAACCCTGCGCCGAAGACAGAGATTAACATATTCCCAAACTACCTCCGTCAGCCAGCATAAGATAAAATGCTGGTCCCTTCTGAGTCATGAAAATCCCTGTGCTGATTTGATGAGAGTGGACAGCGGGGAGGGGAGATGCTCCGGCTCGGTCCCCGCCGGGGCTCGCCTCTGACATCAGCACGAAACCGGCCATAAAAGCAGCGACCGGAGGGGACTCCGGCTCAGACAGCCGTCACCTGGCTCAGCGGGACGGCGGCCGGGCACCTCTGCTCGCCTCGCCTCGGTAAGTGCAGCCCCGCGGCCGGGAGCGACTCTTTTCTCTCGCTCTCGTGATGCTTTTGTTGCTGGGTAATTCCCGAGCGCTGCTTTGCCTCCGTGTGTCTGTCCTCGCGTCTGTTCAGCCGGCTGGGGGAGTTCCAAAAGCTGGTGGCCACAGCAAACCTGAGCTCCCGGGAGCCCGGTCTGTCTCCTGCTCATCATGCTGCAAACTTTTCCTTTGGAAAAGTCCCTGCAAATGGAGCTGCCGCCGCACCCCGCCCTGTCCTGCCTCTCCCAGCTCTCCCACTTCGGTCCCTTGCCCTGCTCCCTCATTTTGGGTGGCTGCAGAGATCCAGCCCATCGCTCAGCCTGCCCTGCACAGTCCTGCTCATCACCTCAGTGCCGTGAAGTGTGGCATGGGAAGTTCCCAGGTTATCATTTCAGGAGCTGCATCCAGGGCTGGGTGCCAAGGGTGCAGACGTGGTCATCATCCATCCATCCACCCATCCATCCATCCCTCCATCCATCCATCCATCCATCCATCCATCCATCCATCCATCCATCCATCCAGCATCCAGCAGCAAAACCCATTTGTGGCTCTGCAGCCTCTGCTTGGCGCAGCCAGCCCTGCATTTTGGTGGTGAACCCCATCCCCTGGGCTGTGGGGTGCCACAGGTTTACTGGGGGTCCCAGAGAAGATCAGGCCTGACCTAAGGCACTAGGCAAGGATCAAAATCTATTTTAATGAACATGAGGTTTGTGCAGCTCGTGTTTGGAGGTGATATTTTGCCCAGAGGTATCAGCCGCAGCAAAACCCCCAGGTCCTGACACAGCTGCCCGCCCCCAAGCCCTTTGCTGCTGGCCCAGGGATGCCGTGATGGGGACACACATCAACAGCCAAACCCCTTCTCTCCTGCAGCCACATCGGAGTCTTCAGCAGGGCTCAGGAGACTTCAGAGCCAAGTCACTGTGGCCAGAAAGTGCTGGGGATGAAGCTGGCGGTTACCTGCCTCCTGTGGCTGCTGCTCCTCTGCCTGACCCTGCCCACCACCCACGGCCGCGTTCTCGAGCACTCCATGGAAATCAGGAGTAAGGAGAACATGAGTAAGGGACTCTCCCCAGCCAACCCCCTGCCTCCAGCCCCCTCTGCATCCCCAGACTCAGCTGCACTTGGGGGGTGAGGAGGTGCTGCCACTGTGAGGAAGCACAGGTCTGCCTCGAAACAGCCTTTGCAACAGCTTCTGTCCTCCTCATCCCCCTTCCCTGCTCCCCTGGTGTTCGCCATCCCCGCACCCGTGGGCGCAATGCCCCGTCCCCGTCCATGTCCTCCAACCCCCTGACGGATCCTTGGCTTTTCCCTCGCAGACCCGGACATCGACCCCTCGTGGTACACGGGCCGCGGGATCCGGCCGGTGGGGCGCTTTGGGAGGCGACAAGCCCTGGTTGGGAGCCCCCACCCTGGCGGGGCCGGGCGGCAGCGAGGCTGCGCAGCCCCCCACCCACACCCGCACCCGCCCCGGCAGGAGCTGAACCCCTAAACTGGAGCTGACAATAAAAACCCTTCTCCTCTCACCCCTGTGTCTCAGCCTCTCTGTTCCAAAACGCAGAATGGGCCGGCGGGGGGGTGTCACTCCCAAATTTGCATGGTCACCACGGTTTTCTGCCTGCCCTGGCAGTGTGTGCAGCATGACAGCCCTTTCCTCTCAGGTGTGTTCCCTCACACTCCAAGAAACACCCTAAAAATAAGCTCAGAGGGACCCCTCTCTCAGGTGTATCCCCTGGGGTCTCCACAGCACACCAGCTCCCAGGAGTGCCCCCAACATCTTCATTTCCATGAGCTGGGGTAAGAAACAGCCACCCCATTTCGTGGAGCTGGGATCGGAAACTCTTGGGGAGCACGTGATGCTCTGTCCACCACGCTGCCATGCCCCAAAACCTCAGAGATTCCTGCCCTGCACACAGGGTGAGTGGTGCTGCCTTCGGAGGGAGCACGGGTGGAATTTTCTCCTCTTCCAGCCAAGGTGAGTTCCCACAATCGACTCCTAATGAGTAAAGGGAAGGCCCAGCAAGGCACGGGGCACTGTGACACCACATGTTGGCTTTGGCCCCATTCTGGCTCAGTGATTGCTCCCAAGGATGGGCTGTGACCCCTGTAATGGGGTGGATGGGGTGAGGAGAGCACTGGCTCTGGTCCCTGCCACCTCCAGGCTTCCCGTGGTTCCCTACAGGCTGACCTGCAGGACAGGGAAAAAAAACAACACACCTTTAGGGCAATATTCTCTTTATTTGCAGTATGGGTGTAAAACCACCAAGATCTTTGCTTCGGGAAATTAAAACCTCCCTTTTCAGATGGAAAAGGAGATGGAGGAGGTGACAGCTGGGGGTGGGGAGATGTCACCAGTCAGGGTTGGTGGCAGTGTTCCTGGCAGCTCATGCTCTTCTGTGGAAGTGGGAGCTTAGTGGAAGGAATCCCTGTGCTTTATTTCCTGGCTGAAGGTGGTTGCTAAAGGGTCGAAGAGGCCACGTGCACCCAGGACGGGCTCTGAACTGGCTTTGAGAGGGCAGGCGGTCAGGCTGAGCTGCTCCTGCAGTTCTGAGTCCCCGCTGCTTTGTCGCTGCCCCTCGTGGAGGCTGAGTCCAGCCCTGCTGAGTGCAGTGTCACCTCCTCAGCTCCGGCAGCACCTCGTCCTCGCCCCGCTCGCCCTCAGGTCAACGGTCGACCTCCCATGTGGGGATGGCTTGGATGCCTTCTCTTTTTCCCTCCTCAGGAGCTCTTGGACTAGGAGGAAACACAAGGCAAAGAAGGGCTCTTTCTCCTGCCAGTGGCTGGGATGCAATGGCCACCCTGTGTCCCACCCCAGGGGACCATCCCACTGTTCCCTGAACAGCTAAGCTGGGGACACCATTGCACCTAGATTGGATACCAATTCAAAGTAAAACTGTGGCTCTGGGAGAAGGCCTGAAAGCCCTCTCTGACACAGGACTATCCTGGGATGGATCTGTCCATCCTTCTGCCTTAAGGGGTGGTGCAGGCTGGACTGGCTGGGAGGAACATCTCAGTGACAAGTAGGAGCAATGAAGGGAGTGAGCTTTTCAGGGGCTTGGGACCATGGTTCACCTGCCTCTGCTCTCACCTAGAGCCATCTCATAACTCACCTATGGCCATGAAGATATCATTTACTTGATAGTTGGATTTTGCAGATGTCTCCATGAACAGGAGGCCTTTTGTTTGTGCAAACTCTTCCCCCTCCTAAGTGGAGACAAGCAGAGTTATTCCCTTGCCCCCTCTGGGGCTGCTTGTTCAGTTTTATGGTGGCGTTTCATGGTGGGTCAGTAATTGTATGGGGACTTTGGAGGTGTCTGAAAACCCCTTAATCTCTTGGCTTTCCTTGGACATTTCCTTGGATGTACCCCAATGCTTTCTGTGAGGGGTGATGAGGGCGCTCACCTCAGTGGTGACCTCTCGCTCAGCAGCGAGGTCTGTCTTGTTGCCCACCAGAGCAATCACGATTTCATCGGGAAGGAATCTCTTCTCCAGCTCCTCCAGCCACAGCTTTGCTCTGCTGAGTGTTTGCTGGAGAGATGGAGACAAAAGCACCCAGTGATCTGGTTTTGATTTAATCCCTTTGTCTCAGACCAAGCTGGCTGGGTGGCTCCAAACCAAAGAGGGTGGGGACATTTTGATTGTCCCTCTCAGGGAAACAGGTCACCAGCCCTCAAACACACTTAGAGATAAATCACCCTTGGATGGGATGCATGGCAGCACAAATCAGCCCTGGGTGGTGGCATGGTCCTGCCAGGGGAAGGGACAGCCCCTGTGGCAAGTCCCACGGAGGACATTCACCTTCTCAGGAGGTGCTCGTGTACCACATTCTGCCCTTCCGAGGGCAAACACCATCACCTGGGCGTCTCTGCCCTGTCAGTGCTTCTGCAGCAGGGCACAGCATAATTCCAGCAGGGATGGGCCCAGCATCCCACGCCTTACCTTGTTAGCAATGTCATAAACGAGGAGGGCAGCGTGGGCATCCCGGTAGTACAGGTGACAGACGCTCTGGTACTTCTCCTGGCCCGCTGTGTCCCAGATCTCAAACTTGACGGTGGCCTCGTCCAGGTTGAGTGTCTGAGTGAAGAAAGAGCCTGCAGGCAAGATACAGGGTGTGTGTTCACTTGGAGCAGGAGCAGGGAGCTCAGATCCCCTGCCCGGAGGCCAAACCCATCCTCAGGGTCGCTAACGATGTTCTAATGCATAGAATCCGTAGGAGACTTCTTGTGATCACTGGCACTGGGCTGACTTGGCCCTTCCTGGCAGCGGATTTGGGTGGATGACACGAGGTTTGATGTTGGATAACTCTGAGCTTTGCAGAATAGCCCCCAGACAGAGAGACAGCTTCACCTGGCTGGTGGGTCAGAGCTGTGAATGGGAATATCCATGGAAAGGGCTCCCATTGGAGGGGAGCCTCCATCCTTTCCTTCAGGGAGCAGATGGCTGCTTGTGGACCAGCCAGGAACAAGGCAGAGGGACAAGAGAAGTTCCACTTTGCTCTGCTCCACCAGCTGGCTCTTCAGTTACAGGTAGGATCACAGCCTCTGTGCCTGCTGTGCCTTCTTAAGGCAAAACCCAGGTGCATCATGTAAAATGAATATATATGATGTCTAGGTGCTATAGGACCTAGGCAGGAGGAATTGAAACTAGGTGATCCTTAATGCAAACCATTCTAAGAGACCCTCCTGGAGTGCCTGAATAGCTGGGAGGACAGCACAGCGTGCAAAGAGCAGATGGGCTGCACGGTTTGAATCCCAGGTTTCACTAATTTTGCTGCTCACCTGTCTTTAAAAAGCACACTCAGCCAGACTTGTGTGATGTGGATGTGGCTTTGCTTGTGGCCTGGTGCTGAGGAAACATGCTGCAGGGATGTGAATGGGGAGAAAGGTTCTGACTTTTGGGCAAATCTGCATCATGTTTCGAAGCAGGTCTGTGCTACTGCAAGATGGACCAAGCCGTTCTCCTGCATCCCACCCCGCTGCAGGGAAGTGCATCAGGCCTGGTCTAAGGTCCAGAGCCATCGAGCTGTTGGAGCCACTCACTCACATCCCACGGTGGGCAGCAGCTCCTTGAAGTCATTTCTCATGTATCTGTAGGCCAGGCTTGACTTCCCCACGGACATGCTGCCCAGCAGGACCACCTTGTACATGTAGGAGGGACGAGGCCCCTCTGGGGAGGTGCTCGGTGTCACCGTCTCTGCCATGTCCTGCAAGGAAACCACCTCTGCTCAAGGTACATCTGCAAGTGATCCCAGGATCAGCTGAGCCTCCTGCAGCAGCTCCTGACTGGCAGCTGGGCAGGTGGGCCTTAAGTCCGAAATAGGCTGGAATAAAATCAAAATCATTAATAGAATTGATTGCAAATTTAATGCATCGAAGCATCTGCCACTGTCAGTTATGACCAGAAGGTGGAGATGTTTAGGAAGAAACTTGATGCCAGAAGCCTCCTTGGATGTAAGCAAGGAGGGTGGTTCGTCTCCTTTAAGGGGACAAGCTGGAGGAATTTCCGGGCAGAGGGAAATCCCTTCTGGCTGTGCCTTGCTCTCCAGCACACCTCCTTCCCAAGAGCCTTGCTGAAGAGCTTAGGCTGATGTCCCACATTTATGGCGGGTCCTGGTTAGAAGTTATGTCAGGAGAGCCTCAGGAGTGAGAGGCCCTGACCCGAGCAGCCCTGAGGAGCAGCAGCACACAAAGCAGACAGCAAATGCTTCTGGCACCCTGGGGAAAGAACCCCAGAGAAACCAAGCCCCTGGAGCGCCACCCCCATGTCACCCCGGAGTGTGACTGCACCGCGCAGCGTGGAGCCACGCTGTGCCCAGGGATGGCAGGGGAAACGCAGACCCGGTAACAGTGATTGCCTCCAACCTGACCCGACGAGAGCTGCTGCACAGCCCTGGCTGTGCCCTGGGAAGAGGCTGGTCGGTGGGAGCCCCCCGGGTGGCACGTGTGTCCCCTCCTGCCAGCCTCGAGGTCGAGGAAGTGCCACTGCCCTGCCGGTGGTGGGAACTGCCAGTGCAGGGCAGCAAACAATGCTTTACCTTGCTTTGCCCTGGTTCCTCCTTGCAGAGCTCCTCCTCCAAAAATACTCAGCTCATGTGGACAGTTATAAAGGAGAAAGGAAAGTTCGTGGGGTGTTGGACTGAGCAGGATGCCAGGGTGAGCGCCGCTGGATTGGGGGGGCTTCCCTCCACGTGGAAGAAAGCCCTGGTCAGGCAGACAGCAGGGATCTGTGAGACTTATAATGAAGAACTGGTGCAATTTCTACCTGGGCCTCAGGAATTTGGCTGTGGAACTTTGCTGGCGAGCAAGAAGTACCTTTACAAAGACACCTACAGCAGCTCCAGCAATGGAGCACTCTGCTCTCTGCAGCTCCTTTCCCTAACAAAAGCCCCTTGTTCCTGTGAGCCGCTCATCCCACGTGTCTCCTTCATTTTGCCTGTCCTCCCTCTGCAATCTGGCAGGCTCCAGACCTTTAATTCTTCATTAATGCTGTCATTAAGAGCGTTCCTTGGCTGAACCCAGGTCTGTTTCTTTAGATCCAAGTAGTTTTTCTGCTGGGCGAGATGGGCTTTAATCCCTTTAAAAACACAGGTAACATCGTTTCCCCCAGCTCACGCAGCCCTGTGATGAAGAGCAGGATCCTAGTTTGTGCAGAACAGCTAGTTAGTCATATTTTTCGAGCAGAAAAAAGATAAACCCTGTGGCACAGCATAAATGTGCTCCTTGTGGTATTGATTACATGCATTTGCCTCTTTGTAGGTTGGAAATAAGACTGCCATTCATTCTGGGCAATTATTGTCAGTGATAAGCCATAAAACGCTCTAAAGAAACAAGAAGCTGCTTGAAAACTACCGAAGATTGTCTATATTAAACACAGTTTCTCATAATTTCCCTCTGCTGCTTTCTGTTCCACCTTAGAAAGTTGCCTTGATGCTGGAACAAAACTCACCTGAGATTTACAGCAGTGAGTTTTGCCAAAGCTCACTTGAAACAATCTTTTTCCCCATGTTAAGAAGCAGAGGGTGAGTCTGCCTTCCCACCTGAGGAGGATGGCAAGGAAGCAAAACAAGTGGCTTTGTTCTGATTCAATGGAAAACAGGATTTAGGGGGAAATGGTGGGGGGTTTGTCCTCCTTTTTTGTTGGAAAAGGCGAGTACAGAGTAAAATGCTGCACTTGCTGGGTAAGGGAATATAGGAAAACATAGGAAAGATGTCTCCTGTCATCTTTTGGACAGCAGCCTGGGGAACAGCTGAGGTGGTGCAGGTCCTCTCCTTGTGCCAAGAGGCCACGCTGAGGCGCAGGGAAACCTACTCAGATCCAGCATAGTCAGAGAAAATAAACCAATTTATTTTCAATCAGCTGCAAAAACCTTGCTGGTGGATTTAGTCTCCAGATACAGCTTAATATTTTGTGGCATCTGTGTCTAGCAGCAGATATTAGGGGCAGGCTTGCTTGATCCTACACTTACTTTGAAGGTGAGTTCCCAAACAGCCACAATGCCAATCGTTTCGCACTTCCTAATGGGAGATTAAACTCTGCTGCACCCAGGAAATTGTGTTCGGCATCTTTAACCTGGACTGGAGGGATCCTGGTATATTTATTGTCAGGGGATAAGCCGTTTATTTCCAAAGGAAAGCAGTAAAAAAAGAAAAGTAATGCATACCTTTGGGGATGGAGTCACTGAGAAGTCTTATTTAAAACTCTATTTAGCTTCCTGGGAAATTAATGTTGTTTAAGTGTAATGATGTCTAATTGGTGTCTAAGCTTTTCTAGGTCCTAAAACCATTAAAGCCACTTGCTGAGTTTCTGCAGGGGTGCAACGGTGAACCAGAACAAAAATTAATAAGCGTCTCAGAAAAATTACAGGCCTTCAACACTTAACTGTGTACGTCTGCAGTATTTAACCCTGCAGGTTTTGGACATGGTACTTCAGGTTCTTTCAGATTTGGATACTTAATTTTCCCCCCCCCATGAGATAGTTCTCATGGACCTACCTCCCCAGTTAACTTCTAGCTCTCAGCTCAAAGCTCTCCTTTGCTCTTGGGAGCCTTCTCCTACCTGCTTAAGCTCTGGCTTAAGTAGGAGCGTGGCCGCTCGGAAAGTTCACTTAAGCCAGGGTTACCAGGGGATACAAAAATCCCAACTGCAAAGACTTAATGTGTAAATATTAGATTTACACAGTGATGATTTCTCAGAACAAGCAGCTCTCCTCAAAGCGAAGGGGAAGGGAATAAAGATCATTACCCGTGCAGGGAAGTAAGGCAGCAATAAACGGGACCGCCCTGGCCTGGGAGGGAGAGACCGAGAGCTCTGCTGAGACCTTCACAACAGCTCTGGGAGGATGGGGGTAGGGCAGAGAGCTTCCTAAAACCTCTTCTCTTGGGCAGGGAGTCACTGAGGACCGTGCCACCCTTTGTGCACCCTTAGTGCCTTGGATGTGAGGCCGCTCGGTGAGGATGAGAGTCTTTCCGGAGCTTCCCTGGCAAAGGCACCTTGGAGAAGGCAGGTGGGGGCTGGGGGCCTGCCCGGTGGGGAATTCCTGAGCAGAGGATGCCTTTACCTCCCCGAAGCTTTGCTGTCCTCCCAGGGTTCCAGTCCGTGTGTCAGGGGTGCCAGGATGACGGCCCCATCCGTGCGTTCGAGCCTGTCCGTGCCGGGAGCAGCTAAAAGCGAAAGCGCCGGCCCCGGGAGCGGTGTCAAAGGTGAGAGGCAGCCCGAGATCAGTGAACCTTAGACCTGATACCAGGTCTAAGGTCTGGCAGCCGGGCAAGACGGCACGAGGCTATCGTCGCAGTGGCCATGCCCCCAGCACCCCTCCATCCTTCCCTCCTCACTTCCCACGCTGCGGTTTGGCGGTGGGTGCATGGATGGGCGGACAGACGGATGGATAAATGGGTGGGTGGGGCTTTCCCCATGTCTTGGGATCCAAGAGCAGCCCAGCTACCAAGGAAATGGGGGTAAAAGCACCACGGACCCCCGAATTTTTGAGGACCGGGGGGGCTGGGTACGGCTGGAGTCATGGCATATCCGGGATCTGTCTTTCTCCAGATTTTTATAACATGGCAATTTCTGCTGACGAACATTAGACCTGGCTTTGGTCTTGTGCCAGGTACAGGCTCAGATATCCCGGGTTTAGGATTGCAAAGGGGATTTGTTTTGTGGGAGAACACACGCCCACTTGTCTGGCAAAATGCTTCAGCTGGAAGACAGCTGCTCCTGAGTTAGGGAGGTACAAAGTGAGCAAAATCTGAGCATTTTACTGCCTGTTAATTAAGGTAATAGCTGGTTACCCCAGGCAGCTGGGGCTCAGTGTTTTGAAGAAAGCTGCTCTTGTTAAAGCTTTCATATCTTGAGAGAGAAATCACAGCATGTTATGTTGCATTGGGATAACAGGTCTGGAGTAAGAATGGGAAGATCTGATAATTAAACATCTGAATGAAGATAATTCTGTGTTTCTGTCACTCCTCTTGTCATAGTCAGTGTCTCTCCTTCAAGTAAGATATCTGGAAGGGAAACAGACTTAACAAAATCTAGTGCTAATGGTTATAGGGAACAGGGTGAAAAGTAGAAGTCCTGCAAGAAAGCTGAAAAACAATATCATCCTACTTTTGAAATGGCAAATGTGTCTTGTGACTTCCAAAGCCTAAGCACTGCAGTTCAATTACTTCCCATTTCAATGGTGAAAAGCCATGTACAGTTTACCTTCCCAGGTCCTTCCCATCAGCTCTGCAGAGGCTAGAGCTGGATTTGGGGATCCTTTGAACACGATTCCTAACAACCCTATGAATATATATGACTTTTTCAGTCCAGAAGCTGTTTAATGTGCTCCCACCCCTTTCCCATAACTTTTTTGCCAAGGGAGCTGACTTAAAGCCCTATTTTTTTTCTAGGCCTTTGGATTAGTCAGTCCTTCAGCGTGAGTCTCTGTGCACAGTTGCACTGGTACAACAAGGGGGTAGGAAGGTGTTTCAGGATTTTGGAAGGGCTGGGAGTGTGGATACCTTGGGCTGGGATTGCTGCAGCAGGAATCCTTGCCCACAGCAGTGATTTCACCCACTGGTTTGGACCTACAGGCTCTGGTAGCAACATGAACCTAAAAGTAAGCATCTAATTTTTAGCAGAAAAAAAGGCTTTGAAGCCTTATGAAAGGATGACTTTGTCACTGCTAAGAGAAACTTCATCCCCAGTTTGTGCTGCTCTGTTATTTTCATATCACTCTCCTCTGCCCAAGCAGATGTCACATCTTGGAGGCCTTTGTGAAGGGCTTCTATAAAAGAAGATGGTGGGGATGAGGTGCCCAAACAAAGTGCCGTGGCCTGGCCGGTGTAAATGCCCTGGAGGGCAATTAGGGGCCTCCAGAGCCCAGGGGAGTGTGTCCCTTGTGTGGGCTGGGACAGCTTCTCCTGGAAGGCTCTTCTGCAGCTCCTGGTGAGCCAGACCCCACTAGAGGGCACAGCTCATCGACCTTTTAAGACAGCGAGGATGCTGCTGCCCAGTCTCATTTCTGAACTGAGCAGCCAAACAAACACCAGTCCGTGAGAGATGGACTGAGGTCTCCTGCCAGAAGTGTGTCTGGACAGCCAAGCTTCTCTTGGAATGAGAACAACTGACTGCGAACATCTCCGATAAGCACTGTTGCAGAGCCAGAGGTTTTTCCTGCCTGCTATCTCTGTCTGCTTGCCTGCTTCTTGTGAGGGAAAATAGCCAGGATGCTCAGGATCAGACCTCCTTCAGTGGTTTGCAAATAGAGTCTGTGGCTGCATTCATACTGGATGGGTAGAGCACATGGAGTGGCCTGCACAGACCTAGGGATGCACCTTGCTGTGTTTGTGCAGTGAAGGGTTCCTCACCTGAAATGAATTCTACTGGTAAAAACTGGGCATGGGTTTTTGCCAGTGTTTAGGGACTGCATTTAGTCTTACACTCGCCTGATGTAATTACATCATGAGAGCTGGGAGGATGGGTCTGGCCACAGGAGAGGTGTGCATCAAATACACCTGAAACCCCCTTGCAGACATTCCCCCACTGCTCCACCTCAGCCTTTTTCTTTGATTTTTAACTGTGAAGGAAAGGGTGATATGTCAGTGGTGCACGAGAATGCCAGAGCAGGTCAAAATAAAACTTCTAGGATAAGCATGGGAGAATAATTCCAATAAGCTTGTATTTCTGGCTCTGCCTGCTGCATAGCTTTGAGCTGGATGCCTCTCATTCCCCCTTTCTCTGAGTTAAAGGAGGCACAAGCACACAGACCTTTGTGGGGCAGTTTAGGAGCTCCTGGAGGGGGTCTTTTTCAGTGATTGTGTAGCACTTGGTTCTCCCTGACTGTGACTGCTGTGAGGAAGCATCGATATGGGCACTGTAAACCCTTCCTTGCTTAAGGAAGAGTGGTTGTATGGGAAAGGCAGCAGAGTCTGGCAATAAAGGCACTACTCTGAGCTGAAAACAGAGACTGAAACCTCAGGTTTGCCGCTTCTTGCTGTCTGCCTGTGGGAAGAGTTATTTTTTCTCCCCTGACTTTTTTCTCCCCCTCTCCTTGCCTCATCCACGTGGATTCCATGTGCTCCCTGGTGTGCCCTGTGCAGGCAGCCCAGCGCAGGAGGTCTGATCACTATCAAGGCTCACACACTGTTGAAATGATGCTTAGACTTCGTATTACTCAGAAAGTATGCTCATCTTCAGCATTTTTGGTCCTCTGAGGTTCCAGAATACCACAAAATTGTTCCTGATGGGTCAGTTTGTATCCAAAAAGCACTCCCATTTCTTATTTTTTTCAAGAACAAACACCTGATGAGCAAAATGAATTAAAAATAATAAATTCATCCAGAGGTCACAACACATGGTGTTCTCAAAACTGTTTGCCATATCTGTGCTGTTAAATGCGCCATCTCTTGTTGGCGTGCTGGTTTTCATACAAAACATGGCGAAGGAGTTAAATCACAGATTGGAAGTGCTTGAAATGTCCTGGTCTTTGCTGTTTATCTTTTTCTCTGTGTGATGAAGTAATGAAAACCCACGGTATCCCACTAGTGACCGTAGAGGCAAGGTCTGTCACCACTGCCATGGAGCATTAAAAGATCATTTTGTTTTGAGAGAGAGGAGCAAGGGTTGTGCCTTTGCTAATGCAAAAAAGGATTGAGGTCCTCACTGTTACAGTGATAAAAAGTTAAGACATATTTTAAGGATTGGTGGAGTTGTAATGGTGAGTGGATCATTTACACAGTGGCTCAAAACTGTGAGCCTGCCCTGAACTGCTTCAGACCTCTAAAATGCTCGTCTTCCTGTATTAATTATTAACGTTGCTAAAACACTCCAGAGATTGCCCTGGAAACATTAAACAAGCTTAATATTAATAGCTCCCAGATGATAAGTGATGGTGAACATTAGCATGTGTTAAAGACCGAGGAGGGAAAATAACTACTGACTACAATAAACATTTGAAGTCTGGTGGCATTAAGTTACAGAAAGAATACAAGTGTGAACCACAAAAAAGGCTTTCCTACAGCATTAGCACATGAAGAGACAGGTGAGATTGCTTTCACCTCTGAAATTACACTTGACAGGTCACAATAAACAGCCTTGAGGAACGTGCTGAGGTTCTTGCCATATGTCTAATAAGTAAAGGGCAGCCTGTGTGAAAAGTAAATGTATGTGGCTTGCTCGAGTAAAGATGTTGGCATTGAACAGTTTGCTTACCTCAAACTTCACGTTCTCTTTTCTTAGCGGACCTTGGCCAGGAGGATCCCCTCCATGAGTCCAGCCCACCTTGCCAGGAGAGCTGCCATGCAGAGACCTTTGGCTCTAGGTTGGGTACTCAACTTCAAAGGAAAAGCTGGCTCCTGAGGCCATGGAAAGGGAGGAAATGGTTCTGTGAAACAAGAGACATCGTTATCTAAGGAGGTGCAGGTTTGGCAGCATTTTACATGATTAAAGCATTTAAGCACTCTCTTCCACGTGCAGGGTTTGGTGTCTACCCTGAGCTCCATGTTCTGCTTTTTTGCCAGTGGGGATATCACATTTGGGATGGACCTTGACCTCTGAGAAAAACTTGGTGGCAACTGGCCAGCTGGCTTCAGCTTTTAGCGTGGGACTGGCAGAGTAATCACACATGTTCCCTTAAGAAACCAGGCTAAGAATGGCTGTAGGTGGTACCTTTCCATGCAAAGGGCTAGAGAGGAGCTCCTTGACAGCCAAAAGTTGCTCAATAATCTCCCCTAGAAGTGTTTCATCTCTCTGTGTTTGCGAGGCAGTTGTATCAAATGCAACTGAAAATGCTCTGCCCGTGCTTGGCAAGAGAAATATTTAAGCAATGCTGTCTAGCACAGACTTGAAAAGCTCATGTGGGTGTGAATATAAGCTTCGTTTCCCTGAAGTCCCCGCCCAGGTTTGGGGATGCCTAGCCCAGAAAACTTCACAGGGCATTTTATGACAGGTTTTTCCTCTCCATGGAAGCCAGGCCTGTGGCCACAGCAGAGTCTTGCTTTTTCCAGGTCATGTCTAAATGTTTGGCTGGTTTTCAGTTGGTTTTTAGTCTCAGGCACTGGGTGTTACAGGCATGGTCTGTACAGGCACAAGAATAGAAATTATTTCATCAGTTTGAGCCCGAGTAACGTCGTTTAAGGCCAGATGCTGCTGGAAGAGTTGTAAAGCAGTCAGCTTGGGCAGAGGTGAAATGAGACATCTGTTGCCAATAAACTTGGAAGGAACAGAGATGCCTCGGGGGGGGGAACACACCATTATCTGCTGTTACCTTGAGCAACTCCTTTTATAATTGAAAAAGGTATTAAAAATTATTTTGGGAATTTCTAATTAGTTGAGTTGAACCACTAATGCGCTCCGGATGTTTCAGAAACTTAACCTAGTAACTTCCCCAAAAGAGGCCACGCGGAGAAGTGTCTTTCCTGCCTTTCCCCTCTGCCACCACATCTCCAAGGTCAGGGAGGATGGAAACCTCTGCAGAAATTGAAGTTGAGCAACAGAGGCGGTGCCTGTCAGCCCCTGAGGAGGTGCCTCCTTCTAACAGTGCCCAGACATCCATGGCTTAAGGCTGGAAACTCTGCAGTATGTTGAGTAGCTGTCCTTAGGGAAAGGCACAGATAGGAAAGGCAGAAGGCAAGAAGAAGGAAAAGCAGAGGCTTGGTGGCAGAGGCCATTCTATTCCTGCCTCTGGCATGTGTTTCCAGCATGATCCTTGACAAGTTGTTCAGCTGGCTATGGAAAATCATAGTTTCTAGATGCAAAATATTTTGCTTTCTGTTCAGTTTGGGGTATTCCATGCTTTATCTACCTATTGATTTATTTATTTACTGTTTTTACAGCAGCTGAAACAAAAGGGTTCTGCAGCAACTCATGTTCAGAGGGGGGAAAAATTATTCTTCTAATTGTTGCTACAATGGGAGGGAAAACTAAACACTGGAGACTTTGACAACACTTGTCTGACTGTTTTGGCTCTTTGTTGATGGAGAAGAGAGGAGCTGATTTCTTCACATTCCTACAGGGAAGGATCAGAAGGGTTTTAGTGCTGTAATAATTAACGCTGAGGAGAAGCTCACAGGAAAATGGCAGAGCACAGTACCTGCTGCAGGGCTGGGATGGATGAACTGGGTCGGGATTCCCAGCGAGGCAGAGGGCAGGGAGACCATGCTGGGCAGGTGAGTCAGTCCCAGATGCCATTCATCAGTCACTCTGCACAGAAAACCAGGAAAAATGCCAGAAAAATGTATTATGATTTAAAGTCAGATGCACCAGCTCTAACACACCATATAATCTCAGATTGTTTTGTCTCTGTTTCCTCTAATGTTTTGTTACCAGTATCATCTTTCACTTCCCAGTTTGGGCAAAGTCCTTTATTTCAGGAAGCTATAATGACCTGCCTTCCTGCCCTGCTGGTGATTATCCCAGCTGGAATGTGAAATCCTTTAGCACCAGCATGGCTTTAGGTAAGCCAGGAATTGTTAGCTGCCACGGCTGGTTCACTGCTGTTCTGTGTGGGTGGGTGACTACAGAGGTGACAGGAGGTGGGGTATGTGGAGAGTTGCTGGGATGAACCACACGTACTCAGAGTTATTGGTGGAATTCCGTTTATTGATTATTATTATAGGCCTGGTTGTATACATTAGTCAGCTTGTTCACGAGCCACTTAGCAATTTTTGATTGGATAATAGCTATTATCACACGTATAATAGTTCATACAGATTGGCTATAGCTAAACAATCATGCTTTTTCTTTATTCTTTTCTTGTGGTTACATGCTTCTGTTTTTCCATCCTGTCTCCCTATCTTGTTACTTTCCTACCAGTTTGTTTCTTCTTTCTTGCTTATTAAGGATAATCAAGGTTGCTGAGGCCTGGGTTGTGCACATTCCAATGAGCAACTCCTGTGAGAAGCTGCTCTCAGTATCCATTTTCTCTGATAAACTGTTCAACAATTACTGAAACCTGGGTTGTGCACGTAGCTTAGCTCTGTATGTCCTTGCTTAGAGAGCCGTTCTTCTACAGGGGTAGGGATGCACGGCTTCGGATCATAAAGCAGAACCATGAGACATCACACAGGTGCTCTTCTGTCTGATGTCAAGTGGTTGGAACCATTCCCTGAGAACAGGCCTGGCAATTTTTCACTTTGCTGTAGAATAGGTGAGTGGGAAATGCCTCTTCCCTGACAAGAATGAAAGATGGTTAGAAGCAGAGCGCGACTTTCTGTGCTTGAGGAGAGGGATGGTTTGCCTGTGATTTGTGCCTTGGATGAATCTGGATAGATTTCCACGGGGACAATAAACAGCACCTCCTTCCCCTCTTCCGCTCCAGCTGAGGGAGTTTTAACTGTGATGTGGTTTCCCAAAAGCTCTTCCAAAAGCATGTTCATATGGCATTTTACAGAACACTATGACTAATTAGTGCAAGCACTTGGTCTTTTGCAAACAATTGGTTGTTTTTAGGCTGTGTGTTGTGGCTGCGTTTCACTCCAGTCCAAAACAACTGGCGTTTAAGAAAATCTGGAGGGCCTGATTGGAAAATGTGGCTCAGCTTAATGCTGCAACATTTGGGATGGGAGTGGATGAGGCCACACTGCATGGAGCAGGAAAAACACAGGGAACCTTGTATCAAGGCCATGTGATTCCTCACTCCCGTGTCTCCAGCCTGTCAGTGGGGTGAGGACACCGGCACCACAGCAGCAGGAATGCTTTGATATATTAATCCCAAAGTGATGCAGGGTTAGTTCCTCAGCTGCTCCAGCTTGATGTAATGCATTGTCTGCACCGAAGCCAGCCCAACTTTGTCTGGCTGAAGGATTTACTAGTTCCAACTATTTTTTTGGACAGATGTAGAGGCTGTATTCCCAAATTAAATATGTACATTGATCGCTCGCCTGCATTCCGCCTGGAGTGCAGGCAGAGGGGATGCAAGGCATCCCACAGTCTGGAATAGGTTTTATGCCCACAGCACTTGAGGTAGGGAACAAGGAGTGTTTTTAGACTAGGTGGAAGAGACTGGGATGTCTTTTCTTCTGAGAATAGCAAGGGGCTCTCTTAAAATGTAGCTTTTTTTACACATCAAGAGGGGAAGTCACAGGAGAAGCAGACAAATTTGGAGCTCAGCGGTGCTGTGGCAGGCTGGGAATAGCAGATAGGAGCAGAGAGAGCAAACAACAGACCATGACCATCCATCTTTGGGAGCCAGCCTGGGATGGGTTTGGCTCCCCACAGCCACAGCTGCTGTGGAGCTGGCTTCACTTTGCTCTGCTGAAACACTAAGCCATGGCGTGTCTGCTGCTAATTAGATTAAGTCCACAGAGGCTGCCTTGAGTGGGTTCCCATTTTTGCCCGAGATGGGCTGTTCTCAGTGAGCTCAGTCGAGGTTTGCACGTTGCAGGTAAGCTCCCTGCCTGGCACAGTCACACAGAGCGTGCACGTGTTGGTCTGGGTGAAGGCTGGCTTGTGCCCTCCAAGCAGGAGCATTGATGGGACAGGAACAACCTCTCTGGGGACACTGAGTGTCAGCTGGGATGGAAACCCATGTCCCAGATTTACTGGCAGGGTGAAAAGCCTGCAGTGTTTGGGCTGGTGCTTGCTAAGGCAGACAGACTCTCAGGGTAGTGCTTACCACAGACTTGACACACTTCACCCCAGCTACTCACAACCTCTTTTGGGATGCATGTTCAGAAATTTGGCAAGAAATCTCTGGTATCCAGACTAAAATTATAGATGGCCTGTTTAGCTGTATGTTTTTGTGCTAACTTGGCTTTAAGCTTTACGTAGCATCATCTCCATCCCACTTACCTCCACAGGACTTTATAGAAGAGAGATGAAATTGTTCTGTCTTTGGCTAGACAAGCCAACCCCTTCTCATCTCTGCAAAGTCCTCCTACTGCTTATCCTAGGAGCATTTCTCTCCACAGCTATTCAAGTTTGATTTCTTTTTAATGTGGAAAAGCAGGCTTGCTGGCACCATTTTAGGCAAGGTCTTGCAGATGGTTGTGCAATGACCCTTTCTTGAAGTGCTCTCAATGTTAAATGCAATGTTGTGGTGTTTCTGCTGTGGTGGTGGCACGCAACCAACCCGTGGCCAGTTTATGACCCCAGAACTTCCTCCTTTTCCCTTACTAACAGTTGGTGAGATCATGAATTTAGCCTTTGGCATGGTATTGGCTGTCTGCTTGATTTCATTCCACCTGTTTCTCAAGTCCTTAACCTCTTGTATGACTGTACCCTCCATTTTTTGGTGACACTTTAACACTGTGCCATCAGCTTATTTCATCAGCGCTGTCCTACTTGTGCCAGGGTGCAGATGAAAATACTAAATGAAATCAACTCCAAGGTTAACCTTTGAAAAACTCCCTCCAAGGGAAGATTCCTCCTCAACCCTAAAAGTGATCCAGTGCTGAGACCTAGAGATCCCCAAAGTGGCATCCTCAGTGACCTGTGAAAAATTTACGAATGAAAAACTATCTGTCATGGCATGCCAAGGTGATTAGACGAGGCCAGTAACTCATTGAGGGGTTTTGGCAAGACGAAGCCAACAAACAAGCTTTCTTCAGAAAAACCCCACATCAAGTTGCTGTCGGTAAAAGGGGCCCAGGTCTGCTGCTGTTGCGGGATTTTTTTTCTCCAGTCCTCCTAAAGCTTGGCTTGGAAGCCCACGGTATTGTCCTTGGCCAACCCAAGCCCATGGATCTTTTTTTTTGGACCACCTGGGAAGACACTAATCAGTTCTGGCTTTGCTGTGTGACTACAAACCCCTGGCTAGACATGACAAAGCTAAGTAGGGCTCCCAAAGGGCCAGAGCTCTGCTGATGCAAACAGTGACCCTGCTGACTTGAGGAGATGGAATAACAGTAAGGAATTTCATCCAGACAAAATACGCATGGACACCACCAGTCTCCTGAGCCCTGTCTTGACACTGCTCACATGTGGCAGCACACCTGAAAGCTTTTCCCAGGAGGTCTGATTTGCTGGAGAGGATCACCTTGGGCTCCCTAGGAAGTCTAATAAAGTACAAGCCCTTTAGTTGCAGCAGTGTTTTTTCATTTTCCCGTAGAATTTCAGTGCCAGCACATACTTGTCTCTGATGTAATTTTTTTCCATTAATAAATCCGCAGACCCTGCTGGATACCACTGCTGTTATGTTTGCAAAATATTGCAACGCTAATGGAGCTCTGCTCCTCTCACGTATCCTGACAATCCGATGTAGAAGAACGGCTCTCTGAGCAAGGACATGCAGAGCTAAGCTACGTGCACAACCCAGGTTTCAGTAATTGTTGATCAGTTTATCAGAGAAAATGGATACTGAGAGCAGCTTCTCACAGGAGTTGCTCATTGGAATGTGCACAACCCAGGCCTCAGCAACCTTGATTATCCTTAATAAGCAAGAAAGAAGAAACAAAGTCACTGGTAGGAAAGCAACAAGATAGGGAGACAGGATGGGAAAACAGAAGCATGTAACCACAAGAAAAGAATAGAGAAAAAGCATGATTGTTTAGCTATAGCCAATCCGTGTTAACTATTATACGCGTGATAATAGCTATTATCCAATCATAAGTTGCTAAGTGGCTCGTGAACAAGCTGACTAATGTATATAACCAGGCCTGTAATAATAATCAATAAACGGAGTTCCACCAATAACTCTATGAGTATGTGTGGTTCATCCCGGCAACTCTCCACAATCCGAAATATTGGCCTCCTCAGTGTAGATTTTCCAAGGTCTTTAAAGCATTCCATTCTCCTTGGACTAAAGGACATCTTGTTGAAGCTGTTAGGCTTCATTTCTGGTTTGGCAGATGCCATGACCCTACAGTGGAGTGGAGAGGTGCCCTTGTGCTTGCTTTTAACACCCTCACTCAGCCACTGGATTCCCCTATCCCAGGGCTTGCCTCTAATAGAGACATAATCACATTTTCATGCACAGGACATAAAACCATCCATTTTATTATGTAAAAGAGGTTTGTCAAGTACACCACCACCAGCGGATTGCTTGTTCTGATCCTCAGCAGTGAGGTTTTACAAGACGGTTTGGTTCAAGAGCAGCACGGAGGGAAAATTGTATCTTTCAGGGTGTGCTCTGCCCAAAGCAGCCTCCTTGCCCATGGGATACTGGAGAATGAGGGGTGTATCATGCACTTAAAATAGAGCCCTTTAAAACTGGCATGGGATACTCAGTGTTGTCCGACTATCATTCATCACAGTCACGACTTTCAGACAAAACGAGCCTCGCCTTCGCGTTGCTTGTTAAAATAAGGAATGTATGTTCAGCGTTTCATTTTCACTCACTGCGCTCCACAGCGCAGCCAAAACCAACGTGGTTTGAAGCATTATTTCACATTTATCTCGACAAATTCTCTATGTATAGTATTTTTATAACAAGATGGCTTATTTTGTCTATATTCAAAGAAAAAAAATTACTATGCGTGTCTGGAATGCAAGAAAAAAGAAGGATTTTTTTACACTGCAGAGCACATTTAGTGATTGATTTGAAATCTGACTGCAGTCACCCACTAGCGTCTTTTCTTCTAATTTCTCCACTTTACTATTTTAATTCTTCCTTCCCTCCTCCATCTTTCTTTCCCCCTTCTCCTGTATTTCTCTTTCTCTATTTCTTCCCCCCTTCTTTCTTTCTCCCCTGCTCTATTTCTTTCTTCTCCCCCCTTCCAATCTTTCCCCTGGACTTCTTTTTCCCCCTGTTTCTTCCTTTTCCCTTTCTCCCACCCATTTCTTTCCTACTTCCCCTGTATTTCTCTTTCTCTCTCCTCCCCCTTTCCCCCCCAGATTTCTATTTCCTCTCTATTTGTTTCTCCCTTTCCTTTGTCCCCTCAATAGTCAGTTTTGGACAAAAAACCTAGCCCAAGGCTCTGCAAAGCTTTCAGCCAGGCAGGCAAACAGCACTGATGCAAATCCTACTGCACCCCTGAACGGGGGAAATTCCTTGCATGGATACGGTGATGCAGATGCACAGGTGGCTGAAATCCCTGGGTAACAGGGACCTAAAAATAAGGCACTGCCCCGCCTCTTTAGCCAGAATTCCTCAAAGGGCGGGGGCAAACGCGAGGATAAGGGCTCAGGGAATGAGTTATGCAGAGCCTGAAAGGGTGGTAGTGCTAAGCCAGGGCTTGGGGAGGTGAAGGAGAGAAGCCTGAGGGATATCTAGGAAAACCAGATCTAGCAAAGCTTTGCCTCCAGGGTGAGAGTTTAAATTTAAGGCCCCGTGCTGCCTTGCAGAGCCGGTTGCTTTTCAATCCACTTATGTGGGGTCAGAGTAAACTTGACACAAAATCTGGGGGTGTGACGCACGTTCCGCTGCCCAAGCAAGGTGGGGGACTTATCCATCTGCTTCTGCTGACAAAATAATCATTTGATTCTTGCAAAGATAAACAGTTCCAGGTGCAAGGAGCAGCATCGATGGGTATCACTGCCCAGTCAGTCTGAGGATGACTCAAATCTCGGGTGTTGTGCATGAAAACTGCCACTAAATATTGAGCAGGCAAGTGTTGCCTTTTACCTCAATCAAATTTATATCAATGGTAAAATTAAATCGTAAAGATTAAACGCAGCTTTCTGGTCAGAAGGGAGTGAGTGGGTTTTGTAGCCTTTTTTTCTGTCTGTGTAATAATGCGAGCTTGAGAGATTTTAATTCATATTTAGGGAATTAGTGTGAAAATTGAGGTGTAAAGGCTGTGACAAGAATCCCAGAAAATACATGTTCCTTGTCAATGTGAATTAATTAAGCACTGATGTACTTGACACTAAAATTAATCATGTCCACTTATACTTAATAGGAAAATTCATTGTTGAAGAGATCTCACAGAGCTGTGAAGCTGTGTGAGGTGTTAGGGCACGAAGAGTCGTGTTTCTATCCTGCTCCCCCTGTATTTGTGGCAGAGGAACCCCCCCACCTTTACTGCTGGCAAGGTTTTGATGCCCACTTCCATGATTTCTGGTAAATTTACTGCATCCAGTTCTGGGCAAGAGAGACAGAGCTCCTGGTGGGGGTCCAGCTGAGGCTTCACAGGTGATGAAGGGATTGGAGCCTATGTGAAAGGCTGAGGGAGCTGGGGCTCCTCGAGAGGAGACACAGCTGATAGGGGACCTCTGTAATGTGGATAAATATCCCAAGGGTGGCTGCCAGAGCATGGACCAGGCTCTGCTCCATGGGGTCCAGCAATGGGACATGAGGAACAGGCAGAAACTAATGCCCAGGAGTTCCACCTGGACAGGAGGCAGGACTCCTTCCCTATGCAGTGACCGAGCAGTGAACAGAGTGTCCAGAGAGGGTGTGGAGTCTCCCTCACTGGGGATATTCCAGAGCCTTCCGGACACAATCCTGTGCTCTGGGATGGCCCTGCTGGAGCAGGGAGGTTGGACCAGATGACCCTCTGTGGTCCCGTCCAACCTGACCCATCCTGTGATCCTGTCATTTCCTATAGCTTGGTAAGGGAGCCCGGGCACCCCAGTGGGAAGGGGGTTGGTCCACAGTGGGGTTCAGAGAGCAAGAAGGGACACGAGGGGAGCAGCAGGGACCCCACACACCCCGATTTTGGGTGGGGGATCCCCCCCCCACACCGATTTCGGACGGCGAGGGCAGCGAGCAGGGTCCCTCAAACACACCCCCCAATATTGGGTGGTGAGGGCAGCGGACAGGGACACCCCTCACAGACACACACCCCCCAATTTCAGGCGGTGAGGGCAGCGAGCGGAGATCCCCAAAGTCACTCCGATTTTGGGTGGTGATGGGAGCGAGGAGGAATCCCACACACCCCCCGATCTCGGGCGCTGAGGACAGCGAGCAGGGTCCCCCACGCATCCCCCGATCTCAGGTGTGAGGGCAGCGAGCAGGGACCGCCAAACACCCCCCGATCTCGGGCGCTAAGGACAGCGAGCAGGGTCCCCCACGCATCCCCCGATCTCAGGTGTGAGGGCAGCGAGCAGGGACCGCCAAACACGCCCCGATCTCGGGCGCTGAGGGCCGCGAACCCGCACCCACACCCCGGGTTCGGGGGGGGCGTGAGGCGGCCCGTCCCCTCAGGGCGGGGGGCGGCGGCGCATGCGCGGGGCGGGGG
>VWPU01005441.1:0-61189 GCA_013398955.1 Callaeas wilsoni
GGGGCCCGGCCGTGGGGCGGGAGCGGAGGCGGCGGAGGGGTCCGGCTGTGGGGCGGGCGGCGCGGAAGAGCCCGGGTGCGGGGAGGGCCGGGCCCGGGCGCCGTCAGGGAGGGGCGCGATGCACTTGTTGAAGCTGGACCGTCGCTGGAATGTGAAGCATGCCGGGCACCGTCACCGGGATCCGGTGCCACGGGCGCCTTCTCCGCTGCCTGTCCCGCTTCCACCATCCGCCGGGAGCGGGGAGCCCGCCGGGTGCCGCCGGGAGGGAAGGGAAAGGAAGGGAAGGGAGCGCAGAGAGGGAGTCCGGCGGCCGGAGCGGCTGAAGGTGTCGGTGCTCGGGAAAGAGCAGCGACTGGCCTCGACCCACCGGCTGTGGATTCATACTGGGGGGTCAGACACGCCTTCACCCAGAAAAAAACCTGGGGTTAAATGGTAAACTTGTTTGGCAGAGGTTTAACTAATACTTGGGAAACCTTGTGCTGTCCCACAGATTTTTTTTTTTCCCTAGGATTAATAGCATGAGGCGTTACAGCTGTGGGCCACGCTTGCTTTTCTTGGTTGTTTTTAAGAGGTGCTGCTGGTGTCTTGGTTTCTACATTCCAGTTAAGATATGTCCTTTTCCTCTCAGTTTATTGTAGTTTGCTGTTCTGAGGTTATGCAAGATCAATAGTCATTACTTATTTATGTTTCTAGTAACACAGTTCTAATGAATGCAAAGAATCTATCCTGGCAATACATTTTTCTTCAGCCAGTATTTCTGTAATCTTTAATTCATGGTGATAAATAGATAAAATGAATTTCCTTGGTTGTCTATAGATACGAGCAAAGGGCTGGATAATGAGCTGCCTGCTTGTGGGCAGGAGGAACTTTCACAGCACCAAGTTTTAATGGCTCTTTGGTCACAAAAGTGAAGACTTCGCTCTGTTTACACATGAGCGGCTGTCCCAAGTAAGAAGATCGTCATACTGTCTGCTCTTTTGTGTTGGGTAGTTTGCGTTTGTGTAAATCATAGGCTCTGCTTAGAAAGCTGGATTGCTGTCTGCAAGCCCTCAAGTGAAAACTCAACCCCAGTGATTGCCCAGAGTTCATGTGGGTATAGAAGAGCGTAAGCAGAGGGGATGCTCTTGGCTTCATGCATGCTGCGAATCCTGTAGTTTGGCATGTGAGAGGAGGTAGCAGCTGTTAGGGGGATGCTACGGCTTCCTGTGTGCGGAGTTCCAGGGCACTGGCTGTGTAAACAGACCCGGGGAAAGGGAGAAGACAGACAGTGATGTTCTGCAGGAATGAGTGCCGTCCCTCACCTGGGTCTCAGAGTAAAGCAACGACTTTGTTTCAACTCTAAAATACCTATTTTTTGCTGTAGTACTACCACTTAATGTTCAGCTTCACTGAACCTTGTCTGGGAAAACCATTTGTAAGCAGTGTGCCTTCTGTTCATGTTGCAAGTGCTCTCTGCTTTCCGAAACTGCAGGGTAGATCCTGTTGTTATATGGCTGTGAAATCAGGGTAAACCAGGTCAGAAAGATAAAGAACATTTTATCGGAATAATCCAGATATAATGGTGGAGGAAGATGGGAAAGGACTTTTATCTTGGACGGAGTAAGACTAAACTGAAAACAGTGTAACTTCAAGCAGCATGCTGCTAAGCACCAAGGCATTATGTTGTAACAGTAGTGCTTGGGAAGTACTGCAGTATGCTGGAATACTACAAAACGTAGTGCACAGATGCAAAGGGTTTTAAAGACTCGGTAATGTGAAAAAAATATAGGGGAAAATAAGGTTCTGTGCTTTTGCTTAAAAGCTTTGTATACATGATAGTGCTGAGCTGTAAGTGGCTGCACTTAAAAGTCTTTGCAGTAGCTGTAGCATTTGTGCAACTCTTACTCTGATGTTGCTGTAAGGAAAACACAAGAAGCTGCACGTTTTTTCTCAGATAATAATTCTCTCAGGGAGTGCATGTATAAAAGCAGGTCACAAGAAACTTGGAAGTAGGAGACCCTCTCAACCCTTCTATGGGTAAGCACTGCATGAAGAGGAGGAAAAAGTCACTCTACTGCCTTCCTGGTTTGTATAAAAGGCTGAAAAGTTCTTCTAAGAATGTGCCCCGTGCCTACACTAGAAATCTCACGTTAGGCATTGTGTGAATTGTTGGAGGCTCCACTAGAGAAGGATATGTGCTTTTAATAGGTTAATTGCTAACTTGTCTTGACCTGTTTTCAAGCATATGTTGTGAGCACTTGGTTTCTCCTAAATAGCTGAAATGCTGCTTATTTGGGAAACTCTCAATCATTTCTTAGATCAGTTCATACACTGGCATTCTTGGTAATGCTTAGTTGTAAACACCCTTTAAAAGGAAGCTTTTAAAGGCACTGAAGCTAAGCTATTTTTGTGTGTTGTTGAAACGAAGTGTTAACCAATAATAACCTGCTGTCTTCAGTTCCAGCTGGGAAGGTTCTGTAACAACTCTTGTATGCTGTGATACACCATTAGGAAGCAGCACAGGTGTGTACCAAGTGAACTGCCTGATATATGAGTTGGGATGGGTCTGGTAGGCTGTGTGCCCTGTCTGTCAACTCACAAATCTTAGTGTTTCCTTATCCATCTATTATTCAGTCTTATCTTTGACTGCAGGTTCTTTGAGGCAGAGATAGTCTTGCCTGTCTTCTCTTTCTGGTACTCAACAAGAACTCACTAATGTTCTTGTAATACAAACAATAAATAATAGATTTTGCTATGCAGTGCATACAGGCAACTCTGCCATGGTACCTTAAACTTGCCTGTTATCAATTCCAGTGTTCCAGTAAATTAAACTTGCATGTTATCAATTCCAGTGCTGAGCAGTCCAGTGAGGAGCACTGTTTGCTGGAGTTGTCCATGCGGAACAGAGTGAACAGTCTTCTGTGTAAAGTGTAGGTGATCTGTAGGGTCAGGCTCAGTCTGTCCTCCTTTTCAACATTCAGGACCTAATTATGAGGCAACTGTAGACTGGTAGAGTTCAACTGTTATACTCAACAGCGACAATGAACATGAAACAGTCTGAAATACTGGAAATGCCATGGACATGACTGACCAGGCAACAGTCTTAGGAAATAAAAGAAAAAAGCCAACCTCATCTCAGGTACGATGTCTACCCTTTACAGCTAGTGAACAGAGGGTTGGCTGGCGTGGTACTGACCTGATGTGGTTGTAATTGTAACACTGATACTAGGGGTAGCAGAATGTCCCATTACAGCATAATTTAGGCATCATGAGTGGATACAGCTGTCTGAAGATGAGTACCATGCACAACCAGAGGAAGCAAAAGGAAACTTCATTTAGTGATTTTTCATGTCCTGCTGACAGCTGCCATAAGGCTGTAGCAGTTGTATACTTTCCTTGGTAAGAATATTGTATTTTTCAGAGAAGTCATTTTCTGAAACCAGTTAATTAGGACAGTTATTTCTGGCCATGGCATTTGTAGAGAACAGAAGGCATGATTGTTCTTATATTTGTTTCTCTGAGTCCTTTGATCGACTAGAAGCTCTCAATGCTTTACGCTATAAATTACCTCAATCCTTTGGCAGTTCATTTCTTTTCTTGTGTACTTGGTTAGGAAAATGCAGAAATCCTTGTGACTCAGCTACAGACTACTATAAATTATGGAGAAATGGGGGAGGGGGTCACATTTCACGTTAGGAAAGGCAATTCTAGGAGGATGGAAGGATACTGGTTGCTAAATTTGAGATAAGCATCTTACGGTATCTCAAAATCTGAGCAGCTACTGCCACCTAGAGATGCACGAACCACATAGGGTGCTTGGGCTGTCTCTGGCAAGGGGAGCCTGCACCATTAACATGAGTTAATCCCAGTCCTTACTCCACAGTATAAATTTAGTGTATGAGTGCAGACATTTTTTAGCCCTGTAGTTGATGATTACCTGTGACTCCTGTTCTAGGGATGCAGGTAACTAAATTTTATACAGTCTTCCTTGTGTGGCTTAAATAGGTAAGCAAAGAAGCGTCGCTTTCAGTAAATCGTTTGCTGATTTAATTTAGACTACACCTAAAGAAGTATTTGCAAGTCAAATTTATATGGGTTTGGTACAGCTGTTGCTGAGGCTTCATCACCTTTGTAAAGCCTACACCAATAATATGCAATGTAGAATTAGTCTCTTAAGGATTTGAATTGGATTGAAGGTCGGTTTGTTCCCTATCCCACCTTTGAAATCTACTTGTTGGAGACTGTCCTTTAGTTGGAGGAGAAGCAATTCTGATTTTCCCAAATGTATCAACTCAGCAGCCTTTAGACTGGTTTCACCAGATTCAGAATTTTCTCAATTTAAAAATTAAGTATCCAAGTTAAGTTGAATATGTAGCTATTTGTTGCTACCTCAAATCTAACAACATGGAATGCACTAGTATCTGCTCCTTGTTTTCTTGTTTTGTACATCAACCTGCTATAGCAGTTTCTTCCTCTACATTTGAGAGAGAAGCAGTGTTCTCTACTTAATTTGTAAGGAACCGGATTACAGAGGGAAACAATGAGCCTTTTTTACCCCCTGAACTCACAATCTCATGTTCAGTTATTTTTGTCAACTCTTAGAGACACAGTGTGTTTTGGGACTTTTATAATAACTGCTAGTTCTCGGCTATCAAATGCCTGGTGCAATAAGAAAAACAACACAACTAAACCTGGAGTTGATAACATCACCTCACAGAGCCATGAAAATGCAATCCACTAGTTAATTGCATGTACTGTATGGCTTTCCAGGCGATGGTTTTTAAGTTTCTGAAGATACTTAAGTCTGTCAGTGTAAATTATATTGGGATAAGAGCTTAATCCAAAACTTCTGAGGGAACAGAATTTTCCTGTGGGGAAACTGAGGAACTATGACACAGGGATATTTGCCACAAGTCAGGAGGCAACTGCAAACTGCTTATACCATATCAGGATGCATGTGAGTTGGAATACCAAAGTAGAGTTTGAAAAACTATCCTTGGCTCACTGGAGTTCCACATCACCCTCAACCTTTCTGGTATGTGCACTGAGTTACAAGTAGGCTTTGCATGAATGTAGCATAGCAGGAGGAATCTGGAAAAAAATTGAACTAGGCAAAACCTTGAGCAAAATGCTGTTATATGCTCTTTATTAATTCAGCATGTAAAAGACTCAACCCAGAATCCTGTACTATATATCTTTAAAAAGTAAGTTAAGTTTAATCTTGTGCCAATTCTAGTGCATATTGTGCCTTATCTAATGTGATCTAAACACTGCTTTTGTTTAAACACTGCTCCTGGAGAAATGTTGTTTCATCTAGATCAAGGAATTAAAAGTTATGATCTCTGGATTCCTTAGTCTGTTATGCCATTTACTTTTTAATCTTAGTGCAACATCTAGTATCCATATGGTTTAGTTTATCCATCTTTACACTGGCATGGTGCTCTCATTGAGTGTTCAGTACATGATATACGGAGAAGAAAAGAAATGAAATCTAAACTTCATTGAAAGGCTGGATTAGTAAAGCCAACCTCTCCCTTTAGTCGTAGCTGTCACTGTACCACAGAAGTGTACGGATGCTGTTGGGATGAGTGACAGGACTTGTTTTGAAGTATTTCTAGGTAATTCTGCCTGCTGGCTGTCTCCATTAAGACTTGGATCTTCACTTGCTATTTACATTCCTTCTGAGTTGATTATCCAGTTTGACTGAGCCGTAAATGCCGAGAGAGAAATGCTATTTGATAGAATTTGTACTGAGAGCCAGTGTAAGGAGGAAGCAAATTCAATAACAAGTCCAAGCTGGCAAGAGTGATTTAACCAGAACCCATGCCAGGAAACTGTGGTGAGCTACGAATGTCCCTCTGAACATCACAACCACCCTTTATCTTTATAATGCGTTGAACCAAAACTAGAAATAAACACATCTGAAGTTCTGCATTTTTGCTTTTCCAGATATAAACACTACCATTTATGTCAATGTCATGATTTTTTTTTTTTTTTGTCAGCTTATGTCTTATAGACTGGTGAAGGATTGTTTTTATTTTATGGGAGGCAAAGAAGGATGCTTCACGTGTCATTACAGCAGCAGAGTATTTACTGGTGTGGTGTTGGCAAATTGATGCCAATGAAACGATGCAAAGAGAAGAAGCAGGTGCTTCTTTACATCTTCTCATGGATTTACAAATTTTTTTACTAGCAAGAGATGTCTGAAAATGAGTTTTGCCCTTAAAAGCTAATGATTGTCTCATGAATTTAAAACAAGGAATAAAGCTGCCTTCCTTGAAAGACTCATTTAAGTCCTTTTCTCTTTTGATTTTGCACTAATGATACATTTCTGCTGCCCTCTGTGCAAAACTTTTTTGCCATTGCAACTGCAAAAGTAGGAGGAATGTCACCAATGAACAAGGTTGTTGCAAAAAAATAAGTGAGTCAATTCCACATGCCTCCATTAAAAAAAAGGGCAGAAATAATGTTTAAGAATAAGTTAGTTAGAAGTCAAAGCCTCCAAAGAAGTCTACCTTTGACAGTGACAAACCTGTAGGCAGCATCTTGAAGTCCATAAGCCTCAAGCGTGAAGTCATATCACGTAGTTCTTAATCAATTTTGTTCAACATGGAAATGGTTCTATATTTTTTAACCTGCTCTGATTCCTGTAACTGTTATGAAACTTACAGACTCTTATGCTTGGAAATACTATAAATCATTTCCCCTGCCTTTAGCTAATGGAAGGACAGGTATGCCGTGAGACCTAGAAAACACAATAAATAACTTCCATGTCTACTTTAAATTAAACACTTTGGAGCAAGTCTTCAGTCACAAAGCGCCACCAGACCTTTTAGTATTCAAATTGTGCTCACTAGAAAATGGCTGCAGGGGAACTGCTGATATTCTGCATATCTTGTAATTTGTCTTGCTCAGGGTACGTCAAAACATGACCCGTAGCTTTTTTAAGGACAGTCTTGAGTCACTGGTATTTTAACATAAAGATGGATCTGTGGATGTGCATTGGAAAAAAAGATGACTGGAACTCAGTCATCCTTTTTCCTTTTATTGTTTTGGTGGCGATGGTGCTGCTACCCACATTACAAGTAGGCAAAACCTTGCTCTTCTCCATTTTATCCAAATTAAGGATGACCCTTGGTACCTGGAAAACTGCCTGGTTTGTGTTTGTAGGGCTGGTAAATAGTTACTTGTGCAATAGTACTTCTTTATGGGAATAGGTCTTTCCCAAATTTCATAACAAGTTTGCTGCAGGTAAAAGCAGCCTCTGGTCTGGATGAGATAGGAACTTGTGTTGCATTTCAAATCAAACTTAGAGGTTTTAATGGTGAAGAATGTTTATATTTTAACACTGGTTTTGCTTTCCTTGTTGCTCTTTGTTATGTAGTGGTGGATCTCACAAATTGGAAGCATGAGGCTAAAAGCCGAAGAATGAAAGAAGAAATAAAAAGCCATATGGCAATAACAGGAGTTCCTGCAACCCCACCTTAGGCTCGTGACAACATGCCCTATAGTTAACCTACAGTCAGGAACTAATAATGACACAGATGGAAGTGAGCTAGCATATGTATTCAAAGTAATACCCCTAAGGTTTTAATCAGCATCTTTCTGTGTTAGACACCTAAATTGCTGTGGAGAGATTTGCAAAATATGCTTATGATACACATGGTAAAGGCAGCTTTGTGTAGTGGCTGAACTGAGGGGTTTTGAGCAAAAAATTAAAGAAAACCTGTTTTCTGGTTCAGAAGCGACTTGCTGTGCAATCTGGGGTATAAAATGTTTAAAACACTTGTGGGCTTTAGGCTACCCAGAGGGAAAACACGGTTTCTGATGCGGTTCCTCCTCACCTAAATATGTTGAGATTCAATGTTTGCAAAGCACTTTGGAGGCTTTGATAGCATGTTCTCCAAAAAATGTTGTACAATTGGAGAGTCACAGCAGCTTAAGTACCAGATTTCTTAGCTTTTGCAACCTCTTTTCCTCTCCATAACTACTAATAATCTCTGGTATGACATTTTTGCTTTTGATTTTGAATAGGATGGTGACTTCTATATAGACTATAGCTAGTCTATTAGGTTATGGAGATATTTGTGAGAGGGAGAATACTTAGCTGTTTCCAACACTAATTGTGTAATTTAATGTTTCTTGCTTGAACTTTCTCTTTCCTCCCCCACCCCCACCTATTAGAAGAGAAGCTGTCCTTCCCTGCAGCATAGTGGGATCTGCTTACATGAAGGGACAGGTATTGAAGTTTTTCTAGAGACGTGTTTATTTAATGACTGAAATCTCATATACAAACCTACCCTTTGGAGCTTAAGGGCTCTTACAGTGAGAACAGTGCTTTGCTGGCAGCAAAGCCACTTTCTTCAGTGGGGGGTTGTGCATGAAACAGGACACCCAAGTGAGGAACATTAGGTGGTGTTGGGCTGGATTTTGCATACTTCTCTTTATAGACATGTCTGGGCTATTTATGTGCTTATATCAGTGAGGGAAGAGAAGAGCTAGCCTGCACACCTAGAAAGGTTTTTTCCTTCCTCTTTAAACTGTATTACCAAATATGCATGTATCCCTCAGGAGTCCTGAGGAAGCTGCTTTGCTGAAACATGCCACATTTTGTTCTGATACAGCTATTAGCTATAGTTTAGGTTGTGACCCCACCTGATTTTCTGACCACATAAATACTGGGTCACCGTTGCAACTGATATAAATCTATGAATGGAACACTGTGGATTTATACCAGGTGGTTGACTGTGTCCACCAGAATTAGGTCCACTGGAACTTACTGCTTCAAGGAACTTTAATAGCTTTTATGGAAATAATTCCCCATGATGCCACAATCTGTTATATCCGGTGGCAAGTATGAAAAGTCAGGAACCATGTAACTTCATTTTTAATTAGGGAAGGGAAGGTCCCAATGTCCATGTAATTCACAGAAATCACAGTGTAACACTCCTTAGTGAAAGAAATTACACCATTATACAATTGGAAGAAGGCAGGAGTTAGATAAATTCATTTTTCCTGTAAGACTGCAGGGGCTTTTTTTTCTATATATTCCATTAAACGTTTGTACCTTGAGCAGTACAACTAATTAGGCTTGTTTTCAAACCCTTGCATCTTTGCCAGCTGTACCTCCTCACCCTTTCTAGTGATTCCTAACCCTTTCCCTCTGTGGAGCTTGTGAAATGAAAGCAAAAATAGAGTGTTGTAAGTCCATAAGCCTGTACAGTGGTGTTTGCCTAAGGATGGAGGAGGAGAGCAGCTTATTTGGGTCGGTCTCAGGTACTGGCATGCTGGTGATACAATGTGATCCTGTGTATCCCTCTATTGAATCTGGTTGAAGTTGGCCCCCAGATTTTTAAAATAGGTTAGGGATAGAGTACCAGCCATAGCAAGTGCAAAAGTCTTGTTTCAACACGAAACTACTTAGAAGGTGGAAAAAAAAAAGCTGAAAACTATAATGCTCTGAAATCTGTGGTAAGCTGCGTTGTCATTGTAAAATATCAGTGGTGAAAGAGCACTTCTTGCCAAAGTGTTTTCAATACAGTTATGTTAACATACTGACATAATTTTCCAATAGTGTTACCTCCAAAGATAAAGCTGTTGTCACAGCAAGACACATGCAGGGCTGGCTGCCCAGTGAAGTGGATTAGATTCCCAGTGAGCATATCCTTATATCCTTATATCCTTATATCCTTATATCCTTATATCCTTATATCCTTATATCCTTATATCCTTATATCCTTATATCCTTATATCCTTATATCCTTATATCCTTATATCCTTATATCCTTATATCCTTATATCCTTATACAAAGTCCTCATTATTTCATTAATGTTGATTGAGGTGGCTTTGCAAACCTACAAATTTCTGCTTCTGCTCTGGTTCTGCTCCCATGTAACTTTGGACTTGGATACTCCCAGAAACTGCTCTGGTACCTCAGTGTAAGCTTTTATTCCTTGCCCTGTGTATGGAAATTATTTCCATGGAGATGCTGCTGTTCTGACAGCTGGACTGAGCATGTGTCAAGAAAAATCCACACACAAGGGCAGACAGCCAAAAGATGACTGAAACACCACTAGCAAATGCAGGAGTATTGTTAATACCTGTCAGGGCTCTCACAACAAGCAGTTCTGGTTTCTGGTTCATGCACATCACAACGTACTGATCTGCTGCATTTCAAGTACTGGCTATGGCTAAAAGTCAGGTATTCTCTTACTGCAATGCCACACGCAGCCAGGGTCTCAGCAAAGGTAAGAGTCTTGAAAAAAGCAGGTATAGCCCTTGCTCTCCTCCCCTTACCCTTTGGTTTGGGCACTGCCTGCCCAAACCACCAGTAACTGCACCATCTGATGATTATGCTTTTTAACCATTTCTTTTCCTTGACAAATCTTCACTTATGTTCCTGTTGGGTGCATAATGTTCTATAGGTCCTAGGAAGCTGCCCCTTGCAGCAGAACTGATGCGTGTGTGGGATGCTTTACATGCTGTTCAATAGTTTATAGGCACTCTGTGAGATCCAACCTCAACTGGTGCGGGAACTTCTGGGTTGTTCCAGGGCTGCTGGACACATGTCACTGTTCAAGGGATCCAACTCATACTAGATTGCACGCAACATGATCCGTTCTGTTCCTGCTTTTGGGTGCCAATTATGCTTGACTTCTGTGTGAGCTTCATGTGTGTACTTGGCAGAATAGTTTAGTCCTGTGATGATTCAGTGCAGTGTTTCATATCAAAGAACCGTGGTGAAATAGAAGACAAACCACAGATGCTGCTCAAAGGTCTGAGGTTCTGCCTTAATGTTCTTTTGCGCGCAGGTTAAATTAGCATTTTATAAAGCTCTAGTGGCTATTGAAGCAAATGATTTCAGAGAACTGTAATTATCTGCCCCCATGGAGGAACCAGATAGTATCTTGGCATGGAGTAATTACTTAATGGATTGGTTTCATGTTGGGGGGAGGGAGAGGAAGGGGGAGTACGTACCCTATTCTATAGGTGAAGCTTCCTTTCACAGAGATTGCTTTAATGTTATTTCTAAATGACCACAGTAATGGCATGAACATACCATGACATATACTCTAAAAAGGTAAATGTGGTTTTCTGAAGTCAATTTTGAAATTGGAATTTGCTAATGCACAAGTTTTGGGCTTAGAAGTATCATCCCTACTGTACAGTATTTGTGACATGGCAGTAGAAGTACAGCATGTTACTCCACCCATGATACTCTGAAAAGCAGAAATAAACCTGTTGGTAGTGCTTTTATTTGTGGAGGACATTCATTGCATATCTTGGGATTTCAACATTAAATTTTGGCAAAAAATATTGTGGTGAGGCATATTGTGTTTGATACAAATGGTGGCGCACACACAGGCTCCTTTGGGAGCTAAGTTTCTTTGTGTACAATTGGAATCACAACTTCCTGTGCAGTTTGAGTGCTCCATGTGTGGTATGCAGTACAAACAGCTGGAAAGGCAGTAAGTGTGTCACTGGCTCAACAATCAGTTCCCATTATCAAAGTATAAAAAAAGTGCACATCTCTTCTAAAGATGCTGTCCCTCTGAAAACCTATGATACCATCTGCGAATCTGGTCTGCTATTTCTTTACTTGTACATACTGTCAAAACTGATCCTTCCTGTTTACTGGTATGGGTAGACTGGATCTGAGATCTGTCCGACAGAGGTCCTGCTGGGAACACCTTGTAGTCCTGCACTTAGCCAATTCAAGTATAATTAAGCGTGTTTACAATGAATCTGCTCTGCACTCATTAAAGCAACTGAATTCTCACTCAGAGGTTGAAGTGAGCCGTTTGAGTGTCTAGAACGGTACGAGCAAAGTTTGTAGGAAACTCTGATACACAGCTCTGTGAAAGATCAGGACTGTGATGTCACGGCATTATTATTTCACCATTATTATCTTTGGGTTCTTTCTCGCCTCTGGTTGTCAGAAGCTGTGATTTCTGTATGTATTGGGGAGACAGTCCAATAAAACCTTGGAACCCCACAAAAAATGCCTTGTAGTGCTTTAGACAGAGGCATGCCTTTCCAGAGCCAATATAGTCATTGCTGGAGTTTCTTTGCTCTCAGAAGCTGTACCACAGACAATATTTAGCAACATAAGATAAAAGCAAATTTCTCATGCTAAAAGTTGTAGTTAAAGTTAACACTACTTGTAAATTTGCTTGCTGTTTATCTTGGACTTCAAAATACTACATAGTCTCCGCTATCTCTGGCATTAAGACTAAGTAGATTTCATTACCTCAGGGAAAACCAGCATGAGAATAAAAATAAAATAGGTTTATTCTTCCTCACGAGAAGCACCACCTTACAAGAATACAAATTGGATATGGATGTGCATGTATATGTATTGAGGGGTGGGTGCTTTATTTGCAGTAATAAAAAATAATTATATAGTTTGCTGCATAAATAGCCTCAAGGATAACTAGAGTGTGTCAGACATCCAGTTATGCATGTGATAAAGGTTAATACTATTTGTTCTCAGTACATTTAGCCTCTGCAAATCATGTGCTGACATGCATCCCATTTTGATATCTGTTCACACACTCTGGTAATGATGCATAAAGCAAAAACTCATGCCTGTGGCATTCAGTAGTATTTAGTAAATTGAACTTTTGTGTAAAGATCTTAGAAAATGGCAAGGCACAAAACAAATGTCACTTGCTGCTAATTTTATCTTCCTCCACACACTCCTTTCTGGAGATTAAAGCGTGAATCTATTCACTACTGAAAGTTATTTCAACTCGCATGGCACATATCGGGATGCAGAAAAGCAAGTACATGTTCACAGCTGTTCCTTGGGTCTCTCTGCTGGAAATATAACCTGTTAAGCTCCTGGATTTCTGCTTAAAATAACTAAAAATAATGAAATAAAACAATTAACCGGTGAATCCTCATTAAATACAAATACTGAAATAAATAGTACAGCAAGGTAATTGACTGCATATGTAAACTAGCTGTAGATAATTGACATGACCTTCATTTAATGAGCCTCCTTCCCATTAGTGGAGACAACTGCCACAATTATGTGTCCTTACTCTAGCTGTAATTGTATAGACTTTATTGGAATATGAAGTAGGTCACGTCTTCCTAAGATCCAGTCCGGTGGGTGACCTCTTTTCATTGGTACAGCTTCACTGTGCTGCATGAAAGCAGAAAGGACATTCTTGTGGCCATGAGAATGGATGGTGTTCACGAAGCTGGTCTGAGCTGTGATTTCTGACAGACGTGGCTCATGTCCTGAGGGAGTAGTTTAAGACTTGCTCTCAGGGAGGCTAGTGTATATCTACGTTGTGCAAGTTAGTGGGTGTACAGTGTATGGGACAACAATTGGACCAAGACTTCTCCTAGAGAGGTCTTCAGTCTTTTATGCCCAGAGATGTGGCTGAACAGGAGTGCAAAATGTTTACCTTTACTTGTTGTTCCTAGAAGGTGTGGAGTAGAGACCTGAACCTCCTACACCTGAGAAGGGAGGGAATGAGTGTATTGTAGGACTACAGACTGGTGTTGTAACATCAGTGATTTTTTTATTGTATGTTTCTGGGTGCACACCTTACTACAAGTAGTCATGGCTACTCTGCTTGTCTGGCATTCAGTTGTGTTGATGCCCTCAGAACATGCATTATCAGTCAGGTTGCTCCAGTTAAGAAAAACTCGGCACTGGTGAGCCTCCATGGGAAATAGTTGCTCAATCTACCAGCACAGCCTCAGGCGTGGATGTACACAGAGATGCTGGGGCATCTCCATGCAAGGCCTCAGAGTGGTGGATATGCCCAGCACAGAAAGGATGAATACCTTGCTTGGTAGTAGCAGATGGGGAAAATAGGAAAATAGTTTTCTCTCATGTTCTCACTGACTGGCACACTGACTGGCTCATAATCAAAGGATATACATAATATGTTAATGTTTGGAGTTCTACAAGATACTTACTGTAAAGGGACAGGCAGAGTCTTTAATCTTTGCAATATAATGAAGGTTTGGTGGTTGGGGAACAGAGAGGAAAAGGACTGGAAGCTGTCATCCAAAGTGTTTCAAATGACCTTATTGGTGCCACATTGGGATATTAGTCCTGCCTCATTAAGAAAGAGATGAACCATGCTGTTGTGGTTTGATGCTGGCTAAATGCCAGGCACCCACGAAAAAACTCTTCACTCATTCTCCTCTGCTATAGTTGAGCAGAGGAGGGGGAAAGAAAACCCAAAGGGGCTCATGAGTTGAGGTAAGGATAGAGAAAAAACATTTTGAGGGCAAAACAGGCTCAAAACTTAAACGGTGTAAAGAAAAATTTATTAACAGAATTAAAAGAGGATAATGAGAACTAAAATAAACCTTTATAATACCTCCCCCCCTGCCCCAGCCCTTCTTTCCTTCCCGCCAACAGTGCAGGGAGACAAAATATGGGGTTTTTAGTCAGTTTGTCACTTCTAAATATCTTTCTTCAATTCACTTAGGAAAAGGAGTCTCTTCTGTTATGTTGTTGGGTCCTTCCCATGGGAGGCAATTCTCTGTGAACTTTTCCAACGTGGTTCTAATTTTCATGACTAGCAGTCCCACCTGACCTGCTGTAATATGAGTCCCTTCCACGGGGAAATAGTATTCCTGAACTACATGGCGTGGGTCATTTTAGTTCATGGGCTGTAGTTTTTTTCAGGATGAGTTGTTCTAGTTTGGAAGCAAGGGTTCTATTTCTCTATCTTCCGTCCCTCTGTTCGAGTTTCCCACTGGATTACAGCTTTTCAGCATCCACATGCTCCAGCGTGAACACCTTTTCTCACGGGCTGTGAGTGGACCCCTGCATTCTCTTATGCACTTTATGAATTACGAGGAAACAGTTTGTTATATTATAGTCCTCACCACAGCTTGCAGAAGAGTGTCAGCTCCAATGCCCTGAGCACCTCCTCCCCCTCCCTCCTTTCACCAGCCTCAGTGTCGCCATGTTGTTCTCCTCACGTCTTCACCCTTTCCTTTTCCCTTACTCGAGAGAGAATTGGTGTCCGTAGGTTCTTTTGTTCTCAAGTTCTATCAATTGAAAAGTTCTAATCGGGTTTTGCAGCGCTGGAAGGTTGATCCCATCCAGGCTCCACATTGGGGAATTGCTCGTCATGCCCCTTGCTGTCAGCCACGTGGTCGGTCCCCGCCAGCACCACACAGGCGGTGCCGGCCGCTGCAGCATCGGCACCGTTCAGTGCCTCTTTTCATGCGGGGTGCCGGAAAGGAGAAGCTACTGCCGCCGCCCCTGCCCTTCCGTCCGCAGCACGGCTGGTTAAAAGTGGCTAAGCAAGTAAAGTTCATTGTGAGCCACACCGAGATGGCGGCGGCTGCGTGGCCCCGGCCGTGCCACTGGCTGCGCGGTCCCGGCTGCGCTGGGATGGGCCCCAGTGGCCACGCTGGGATGGCCCCCCAGCAGCCTCTTCCCCACCCCTCAGAGGAAGAAAGAGGAATTGGATGCATTTTTTTCCTTCTTAAATACGTCATCACAGAGGCATTACCAACTACTGTAATTGCCTTAGCAGCATGTCTGTTTTCAGAGCCAGCCCACGATTGGCTTTGCTAGGCATGGAGGAAGCTTCTAGCAGCTTCCCACACAAAAAAAAATCACTTCTGTGGCTGGCTTCTTCCCTCCTCACTAAAAAATCAAGCTAGGTAAAACCAACATATGTGCATTCACGTGTCAGTTCAACAATAGCTGAAAGGTTGTGTGATTCTACCCATGAAGAGAGATATCTTATTCTGCTATAGCATGTTAAATTAGTTGATTTTGAGCAACTGCTAATACAAATTGCTATGGTCTCTAAAATGAAGATACTTCTCAGGTGATAAAATACTACGTCCTTGTATTAAATCACTTGATATAATTTTGCTGCCAAAGATAGAACTCTGTATAGTGCTCAAGGCACTGCGAAGATAGAGAGAAGAATCTTTTTACATCCTGCTTCTGGAGTTCAGCTTAGTCTGGGACTCATTTGCAGAGTAGTAGATGTTTGATCTGTGGTTGCTTACTGGCAATATTCCTTGTATCTGTGCTGCTAAAGCTTACTTTGGCATACTGTTCTACAGTTTTAAATGGGAGGAGGAGGATTGGCTTTTAAGCAGATGTGTTTTCTTGTGTATCATCAGTATGTTATGTGGGTAATACCTGTCTAAAAATTGTTAGTTTTCAGAGTCTAGTTGTACACAATTTCTTGCCATCCCAGATAATAGTGATGGTTGTGTCATCAGATGGGATGTAAATTGATCGAACTTGACAGCAGTTTTCTTGCTAAATGGAAGGCATAATTGATTAAGGAAAATTTAATGTGATATATAAAGTACTGTCAGATCTGGTGACCAACCAGCTGCTGGTGGAGGATGCTGAAGGCTTATCGAAGTCAATCTGCACCGCCGTCCTCCACTGTCTTCCTTTTAAGAAAAGTGTCCATGTGAGTGAAGTTGCACAACCACTATTCTGTTTTCACATCCATGCGAGGTAAACAGCCCAATGAGAGTAGTGAAGGATGTGGCTTGGTCCAGGGATTCTTCTCTCCTTTGTTCACCTACCTAACTTGAAAAGCGACTGATAAGCTCCAGCTGGTGTGCTTACCTGGTGGGTGCAAACTTCTCCTTGTTCTGTGCTTGTCTTGGCGCCTCTTGTGCCCTCTCTCTTTTGCTCTGGAAGGCCCCTTGGGGGGCCTGCGTGCTCAGAGGGACTCTGTCCTACAAAGTCAAGAACTGGCCAAGACCTCTGGGCACTACTTCGATAAAAATAACAGGAACTTGGTTAGGAGCCAGAAGATCTGTTTTCTGTTCACTGCCATGGTGGCCACAAAGTGTGATGTGGGTGTTTGGGGTTCTTTTCATTTTAGGTTTTATATTAAACAATTCTCTGAAGAGAGACTGTATAAATATTATTTTTTTTTGTTCCACTGGCTCTGCATTTGTGTGTTAGCTGAGCCACCCATTTTCAAGACAAGAGTTGTCTTCACTCTCATTTGATAAAGGAAGACTAGCAATCTTTTTCCTTCTTTTGTAAATCACTTCTGTAAAGCCTCTTTTCCTCCCCTTTGAGGAAGAAATCTGACACTCCCTGTAGAATGTTTTAAAAATCCCAACATGAAAAAAACTGCAAAATATTAATGTTCTGCATGGTTAGAGCAAACACTATGTTCCTGTGAGTCACAGATGTCAAGTTTGTTTAATCTTAATAAATCTATGCCACAACAACACTATTAAACAGGAAGAAAGATGGAGGGATGAAGGAAGAGTTGTGCTGGGTTAGAACGGATTCTTGGTCAAAATCTTGTTTAGTGGGGGCCTGGAGATGAGGGGGGCATGGACACAAACCTGAACACTTCCCACCCTGCCTTCATTAAGTACTGTAAGACCTATGTTTTGGACATTGCCTTTCAGTGCACATTTCATTTTATTTGTATGTTTTATGATAAATTGCCTTTCCATGTTAAGTCTACATAAGAGTACTCGTTTCCCACAGCATATTTGCTGGAGATAAAGTAAGTCTTTTTACATAGCACCCTGTTGGCAAACAGAAATAGCATTTACTCCAATGAGTGTTGCCAAGTATGAGGTACTTCCAAATGAACTTCAAAAGCTCTGAAACATGCATTAGCTGCTTTTTCAAAAATGTGAACAATGCCATTGCTTTCTAGCAAACAGAACTCGTGAGAAGAGGGATTGAAAGGTGAAAAAATAATAACTGGATGTGATAGATGTTGTAGTAGTGCTTGGGATCAGACAGAAAGCATAGCTCTCTGTCACTGCAGGATTTGAGGGTGGTTCTTTTACCAGGACTTAAAGTATCTACTCTGCACTTGAGGAGGAAACAATTTCCACCCTGAGGAGACTTAGAAAAGTGCTTGGGAAGGAGTTCATAAGAGCTCCAAGCGGTTTGGAGTCCTGATAGGAGTGAGTTGTGCTGATTCCAAGCTTGGTGAGCAATTTCCTTACCAGCACTCCTTTTTAGCGCTACCCCTCCTCTCTCGGTGAGGACAGAGATCAGCATACACATAAACATCAAAGTACAACCCTTAACCTATGCCAGAATTTGGGGCAGAATGTGAGAGAAACAGGCAAACTGCTGTGTTTCAGTATGGCAGTAGGGCTGGTTGTGCTAGGTTTCATGATGGCCTCTAGGCTCTAACTAGGCGTAAATAAATGCTTTGCCCACCTGAGAACAGGTAGTCTGGGGCCCTGGAAAGGTAAAAAAACAGTGGTTCTGCTACTGTGACTTCAGTATAGCTGTTAGCAGCTCTGTCATCCAGCACGCCCTTTCTGTGCTGTTCACATGATGTAAGCTATCTGTCCAGCTCAAGTTTAGTAGACTGTTCCAGGCCATTTTCTTGTTCTATATTTATGTATATATGTCTTCTACATTTAGATGAGAAACTGACCTGCTGAGACCTCAGAATTATATGGCTTCTTCCTGTGTTTTGAAGATTGCTTTCAAAATACAAATGCAGTTTATCCCGATGCTGCTCAGGTTTTTTTGTGGGCAGAATGATGAACTATTTCCTGCCATAGAGAGATCTTCAAAATCAAGTATTTACATTTACACTTGAAATGGAAGTCTTGGCTTTCACAGCTGTGAAGGTGTCTTTTACTGCTGAAATGTGGCATTGCTAAATAGCAGTTCTGCTTTTGCTGTCACTTGAAATAGGTGTAATTGGTGAATAAATAAGGAGTCTGCATAGTATCTAATCTAATACTCGCTACAGAGAGATTTTAGCATGTAAGAACCGAGTTACTGGGATCAATGTTGCCTGTGCTGCAGCATATGCTTTTTCTGAAACTCTAAATTAAAGAGCACTCTTTTTACAAGAGTATGCTTTATCACTGGTAATGAATTGCAACTGCATGCAGGACGTGTCTGTAGAAAATGCATAGTCTTGTGACAACTTGTTTGAATTTTTATTACTCCAAACCTTGTAATTAATTTATTTTTCTTGGTTTTAACAGTTCCACCAAGTCAGAAGAGTGATGACCATCCTTTTCTTTACTATGGTTATTTCATACTTCACTTGCATGAAAGCTGCCCCAATGAAAGAAGCTAGTCTAAGAGGACAAGGCAGCTTGGCTTACCCAGGTCTTCGGACCCACGGGACTCTCGAGAGCATAAATGGGCACAATGCTGGTTCAAGAGGACTGACGTCGTTGGCAGATACTTTTGAACATGTCATAGAGGAGCTTCTAGACGAGGACCAGGACATCCAGCCCAGTGAGGGAAACAAGGATGCAGACTTGTATACATCCCGAGTCATGCTAAGCAGTCAAGTGCCTTTGGAACCCCCTCTGCTCTTTCTGCTCGAGGAGTACAAAAACTACTTGGATGCTGCAAACATGTCCATGAGAGTTCGGCGCCACTCTGACCCAGCTCGCCGTGGGGAACTGAGTGTATGTGACAGCACGAGTGAGTGGGTGACAGCAGCAGAGAAAAAGACTGCAGTGGACATGTCCGGGGCGACTGTCACAGTCCTGGAAAAAGTTCCAGTACCCAAAGGCCAGCTGAAGCAATACTTCTATGAGACCAAATGCAACCCTAAGGGGTACACAAAGGAGGGCTGCAGGGGCATAGACAAGAGGCACTGGAACTCTCAGTGCCGAACTACCCAGTCTTACGTGAGAGCTCTCACCATGGATAATAAAAAGAGAGTTGGCTGGCGCTTTATAAGGATAGACACTTCTTGTGTATGTACATTAACCATTAAAAGGGGAAGATAGTGGATTCATGTTGTATAGATTATATTGAGACAAAATTATCTATTTGTATATATACATAACAGGGTAAATTATTCGGTAAAAAATAATTTTATGGACTGCATGTATGACTGAAGTTTGTACAGTGGTTACACAATCTATTTATTGAACATATCCATGACCTGAAGGGGAACAATAGTCATTTGCGCACAAGTTTAAACAAACAAACAAAAAAAGAAAATCAAGCAAACAAAAAAGTCTGCATTACATTCCTCCATAACATTGTGGTTTGTCGCCGTTGCCAAGAATTGAAAATACAAAAAATTTTTAAAAAAAATAATAAAATTGCATGCTGCTTCAATTGTGAATTAATGATAAACTGTTCTCTTTCAGAAAAATAAATTGAACCAAAACATTCTGTTTACATTTTAGACAGTAAGTATCTTTAGTCTGTTAGTATATATGTTTACTGCTTCTAACTTCTGATAGCGTTGAAATTAAAACAATGTCAAGGTGCTGTTGTCATAGTTTTACTGTTTCTCTTTTACTTTTGAATTCCCATCAGATTGAAAAAGAAAAAAAATTATTACCTTATTCTGGATTAGAAAAAAATTTGGTTTTTGTATGTTGTGAAGGTGTTTGCAATAGCAGTCCGACTACTGACAAAAAAATAATAAAAAGAGGCAACTGAAAAAGAATGGTGATGTTCCACTTCACATTGTTGAACTTCAGGCTTAAAGACAACACTTATTTAACTGTATGGCAACATGCTTTTTTGGTTGTTGGGGGGGTGGTTTGTTGTTGTTCGGGGGTTTTTTTTGTTTTCTTTTTCAATTTTCAGTCTTTTGAGACATGCCTTTTCTTTTACCACATTTGCTTGTGTTTGAGAAATTTTTTTCCCCGTTTTCTCCCTCTGGAGGGACATTGGTTGTGATCTTTAAGTATTTCACTTACCACAGAACTGGAGCTTGTCATATAGAGAATATTCTATAGTGTTGAGAGCAATTATTTTCCTATAATAAAAGACTGTGCTTGGATCAAATGTCTTGGTGAAGCACGGTGAGAGTGTCACTAGAAAAAGGGTCTAGAAAAGATAATGGTGGATCTGAAATCAGGTCGGTTGTGGGACTTTATAGCTCAGCCAGTTTGGGAACAAATAACAGTGATTTGGGTTGACTGAGGCTATCCCGATGGCAGTCATTACTCAATGTGGTCCTGTGCATGATGTTAGAGAGCAAGAGCTTGGCCATGTACGTGGATGCCCTTCCCCTCCAGAGCACGCCAGCAGCCCCAGGCACACAAAGCTGGTGGCATCTCTGCCTGAAGGAGCCCTGGAAACTAGCTTGGGAATGAGACAGAAAGGAGCGCTGCCTCTAGTAGAAAGCAATTAGCATTATGTTCCTGTGGCTCTACCTCTGCTGTCAGACTTATTTTATGAAACAAATATTGGCACTAAAAAACCACTCTTGAAGTAAATGAAGAGCAAGTGCTGGAGGAGTTGGCTTAACTTTCTTAGGTTCTGAGAGACGTGTTTAGCTCTGCATTCCCCCCTCTCCTGGCAGAAGTATTGCTAAAAAGGTGGGTTGTAAGGCTGAGCGCTGTGCATAGCACTTGCACCGGCTACAGTGGGCTGAGAACAGAAATAGCTTGTTAGTAAGCTCACTGAAGGCTGATGCTATATTTGTAATTCCCGTAGATAAAAAAAATAGCCGAACAAGTAGGAAAATACTGCAAAATATAATCTGCTTCTGAATGCTGTAGAATCTGTGTTTATTAAAACTTTGAGTGGGCAAAGCTTACTGAAATATGTTGCCCTCAGTAATGCTCTTCAACGAGCATATTTAACACTGATTTTATGTCATCACTGGTAGAAACCCATGCTGGAAGCTAACAGACACTTTCACATCAGTGATTTCTCCTGCTTCGGGTAGAAGGGCAGCCCCTTCCTGAGAATAACTGGCTGTCAAAGTGCCAGTTGCATTGGCCATGTGCACACTGGACTGTGAGTGAGAAGAGAGGGTTTTGTGACCTACCTGAACTTCAAACTTCAGCCTTCCCAGTCAATTGCTGGTGAGGATTTCCCACACATAAAAAAATAAAACCCAAAAACCAAACCAAAAACAACCCCAAACCTTATTGAAGTTCTCAAAACTTCATCTAAGATATTCTTCATGCAAATTAAATCATAGAATCAAACAATGTTTCATGTTGGAAGGGACCTTAAAGATCATTTATGTCATGGGCAAGTACACCTTCCACTAGACCATTTTGTTCCCCTAGGGCCAGTACCTGTGTGTGTGTTGTAATTTGCATTTAGTAAACCCAACGTGACTCAGGAGCTATTCTCAGCAATACTCCTAATCTGCAGCAAAAAGTGGTGTCATGTCGGCTCCTCTCAAAACAAGGGTTGGTTGCTTTTAAGGAAAGGATGATGCTGATGTGTGAATAACAAACAACTCACTCATCTAGACTGGAAAATAAAAGATAGCTAGGATCTGACAGTAGTCTAATTCAGATACAGGAATAAAATAACTACTAGTTCAAAGAAACTGAATTCCCAAAAGAGAAGCGTTAATGCATAAATCATGCTAGAAATAAAGTTCCTTACTTCCCAGAGTTAACTATGGCTATATCCTTTACCTATAAATCCTCACCTGGCACAGTAACGGTGGTGCAGGTGTGGCAGAATTAGAACAGTGGGATAGTAGGTTCAGAGGGGTAAAGGACAGCCCATGGAGCTGGGAACCTAAAAAACTGTGTCTCGTAGCTACACCCAGAGTGATATTCCCCATAACATGCCAACTCTATACTTACTGATACATGGTTAAACTGGCAATTAACCTGCAGCCCCATGGCTCTGCCGTGCCTGACCTTACACATCCATGGTCACAGGCTGGGCAGTTTTAGTTAAAACAGAGACGGAGAGGGGAGGGTTGGTTTTCCTTCATATCACTTAATTAAACTCTTGCTGTGGTCTGTTTGTGACAGAAGTATATCATGCATGTCAGCAGGCCTAGTGCTGTGTTAAAGACTCTTGCAACTGTAAGTTCATGTCTGTGGCCTTGTTCTCTATTATTCATCTTGTGTAACATAAATATTTATTGTATATTTATATAATTTTATGGTTTTTTGGAAAAATACTGAAATTGGCATTAAAATTTAAAAGCAACTGCGTCATATTGTAAATATAATTAAGCTATATTTAAGTGTACTGATTAACATAATATATGTTTAACTAGAGTTTTTTATGTTTTTAAATATATTTTCAAAATACATATATATATATATAAAACGGGGTTTTTTGGGGGACCATGTGACTTTTCTCTAATTGTAAAACAAACTTGAGTTTTACTATAAAGATGTATGTTCTTTGTTTTAAAACAATTTTTACTCTATTTTAGCAATAAAATCTCACTCAGAGGGCAGATAGCCCCCTGTTTCGTAGCTGGACAGTTAGCATCGGGAGGGGAGGGATAGCAAGAACTTACTTCACATGAAAGTTGGGGATACTTGCAGAATGATGTATTTCCATTTAATTCTAGCACAAAAGTCCTCATAAACTAAAAGCCCATGAGTGACATATATATGGTTTTACTCAAATATAAAATAAAGAGCGTAATGGATGTAAGGGGATGGGAGTTTCTACCTTTGTAACTAAAGGATAAGTGAGACATAAACTCAATAGCTAAAGTCATGTACCTGACTTTTGAATGGTGTCATTTATATTTATATTCTCTGCACTGATTTATGACCCTATGAAGTAATAGGAGTGGAATTCCTTGGATTTAACATCTTGTTACCATTTCTAAAAGAATATTCTCTACTACAACTGCCAAGCCTGTATATTTAGTTATCCCATAGACCTATAATAATCAATAAATCCTCATGATGAATACAAAACTTTCATATAACTTCAGGAGGGAGGCAGGGGAGGGAGCACAAACCCAAACTCTCACAAAAAAATCTATTGCTGTAGATTTTTCAAGAGCCCACCACCAGAAATACCTCACAAAAACTGAGGAAATTATGCTTCTGCAGATTGTCACTTATATGAAACACACATGCATGCACACTGCTTTCTTTATTGTCATCTTAACATAAGCTAACAGAAGCAGTAATGGATACTAAAATCTTTAGGGTGCGGATGAACGGAGCTGCGTTTTGATCACGCCACGTGCCTGCTCCTGGCTGCAGGAGCTGGCTCTGCTCGGACCCTGCCTCCTTCCTGAGGTAGGACAGAAGAAGCTGCTTTAGCTTATTAAATATATGTTGATTATATGACATGGGTGCCTAGGGAATGAAATGCACACACTCAAAATACATATTTGAGCTACAGAGGAAGGTACAGGTGCTAATCAGCCAGCCAGCCAGCCACTCTACTGACTCCTAGCTCTGTAGGGGAAAACAAAAGTATTTCTGTGACTTTTCTCACTTGGAGCAAAAAAAAAAAAAAAATCCATAGCTAGACTTTAAAATTACCCGGCGAAAAAATAATAGAAAGCAGTAAAAGATTTTTGAAGAGAAGTGAAGGCTACATTGAAGTGTAATGAGAGGAGGAGGATGTTTATTTCAGCTTATCCCGGGTGGATCTAATATACTGCTTTCACAGGCTCCTTCCCCTAATTAGATCCTCATTGAGAAGACACCTTCTGGCAGGTCAATTAAAATGAAAAGGCAATTTATGCACTTGTTTTGAGCAAATATAAAATGCACTGACATCTAACCTTATGAAAGAATTGGAATTTTAAAGTCAGGAAGATTCTGTAGGGAGTGTTTTGGAAGAGGAGGTGATTTCTTTTTTCCTGAACCTTTTTTAGAGGTAGAGTTTGGTTTTTGAAAACAACTTGCTACCATTCTGGGTACTCAGAAAATTTAATGTGATAGCTTTATTTTTATGCCTATGGGAGAAGGGCTGGAAATAGCACAACTGGGTCCTGCTTTTCCAGGCAAGATCTGGATTCACCTGTGGAATCTGAAATTATTTTGGAAAGTCCTTCAAATCTTTTAAATCCTGTTAGACAGTGGCAGAAAGCACTTGGAGGCAAACTGCTCTTTGGTACACCAACCCCTCTCTAAGGAGAGAAATGGCACACAGCTGCTGGTTTTTGCTTCGCTGTGCTAGGGTGAGTCTCTAAAACCTGCTCCATTCTCCATACTGAAGTCATACACATGTATATGTATTTATCTAGCTGTAAAATCTCTGTTGGTGCTGCTCACTTGTCTCTGTTGATCAGGCTGCTGCTGCGTTGTTGATTCCATGCAGGACTGCAGCCACCCCACCTGCTGCTGTAGGTCCTTGCTCTGTAGGAATAATGCGCAGAGGGAACAAGGAGTGGCAATTCCCAGTAATTGCCGGTGCCTGGGAGGACCACGCAGGCAGCCAGGGCTTCCCTGCTGCCGAGAGCCCTCCGCTGCCTCAGCTTGCAGCAGACACCGCTGATCTCATCTGAACAACCACTGCCAGTTTGCTCACGCAGGGATTTCAGAGATGAGGAGGAGGATTTGGCACAGAGCTGCGAGGCTTCTTGCCTAAATCCTCTTTTCTGCCTCTGCCAGCAAAGGGATGGGTTACAAGGAAGGATATGTCCTGCTGGGAGTGCAGAGTTTTGCACTTCCAGAAACGGCATCTCATGAGTCTACACTCTGAAAATGTTTCCCTTTGCTAAAAGAATCCTTTCTTTATGCTGTCCCTTCCTCCCCTTTAGTAAAAAAATCTGGTGTAGCTTAAGCCTCTAAGGTTCAAACCGCAGTTCATGTGTGTAAACCAAGCTGTCTTCTCCTGCTGTGTTATGTTAATTATAACAGCCTTTAAAACTGCTCAGACTCTAAACAGGGGTGCAGGTACCTAGTGAACTAAATATTCCTTCAGCTGTCATCTACACTGAGGGTTTTAAATTATGTTAAGAAGGTTTCCAGTTACAGTTTTTTCTGACCTTTAAAGACCATTCTGCTGGGAGACTCATTTTTTCTCTAACCCAAACATGGTGGTTCATAGAAGTTCCACTATATTTGGACTCCGACCTTGGGAATCTGTTATTTCAAGACAATATAAAGTATGTGTGACCATGTTTCTGTTATAAAAATAGTGTTGTCAATGTCACCATTTACTTCCATGAAATAGCCCAATGAGGCCCTTTCACTCCCAGATGTACACTCTGCTCTTACACGCAGGGATTGGTACAGCTGTAAAATTGAATGGAAAGATGGACCCAAAAAAGCTTCAAGAAATATAAAAAGAACAAATCTAGTGAGCTTTGTTGAGAGCAAAGTGCAGGTGACATACTGCTGCTTCCCCTTTTCCTAGCAGGCTGGACATCCCCAACTTTGCCATTCAGCAACAAATGCATACCTAAAGTCCTGCTTAGCTACAAGAAACTCGAACTGTGCAGCATCTTTTCTTTTTTTCAGTCCCTCTGGTTTGCTTTCTTCTTGGGCTAAGCAAAATGTCTATCCTTGATATCCCTGTGTAGTGCAGGCTGCTTGGAGAGCAAGAACAGTCTCAGCAACACAAGTATTTATTTTAAAAAATAAAATAAAATCACTACATCACCTTGTAAATTAATACCTTTTTTTGCCTTGTAGGAGCTCCCAAGGGTAGAGCCAAAAGGATGTGCTGATATAGGTGCAGATCTCTGCTAACAGGTGCTTGCCACTGCTGGACTGCAGCAACAAGGTGACACGTGGTTGTGTCACCTAATGTCAAATCACCTCCCAGCTTGTTACAGGTTTTGACCACTGTTCCCTTGGGTTTGAGTAAATTAGCCTTGGAGGTGCTACCGTCTGGCTGTTTAATTCTGAAGGGTACAGAGAAAGTCTCGTTCAGCTTCAGCTGAGCTGTTCAAAACAGCCATATTATCTCACGCTTCTTTCCCTTTGAGTTTCCCCTCCTTGCTGCCAGCTGTGCTGGTGTGGATCACTCACCTCTCCACTTCAGGGGGTATGGGTTCCGACACGCCCGTTCAGTCTCGCTGATAGCTGCCGGTGCATTCCGCTGAGCTGCGCCGGCCTCCGCTGAAGAGCTGCCGTGGCAGGAGAGGGAAACAAAGCGGATCCTGCTGCTCCTGTCGTGCAGTAGTAGGTATCCAACAGCTTCTTGTTGGCTCACTGCAAGACGTGACACGGGGTAGTTGACCCTGTGCTTAAATACTGGCAATGGTAGTCTCAGCTCAGCGCTTCAGGAGGAATAAGCCATGCCCCTGTTTTCAGAAGTCTTGTTGCAAACGAGCTGTCTAGTGAAATAGAAATTCATCACCTGAAGTGCCAAACAGCAGCTTTGTTTTCCCAGAGGAAAATAGGGCAAGAGCTTGGAAGAGGCTAATGGAAAGAAAGCATCAGTTTGTGTGTTCCCTTAAAATATGCATTACCGTTAGCTTCCCAAAAAGATAAAAATCTTCATATGACTGTATGAATTGAGACCCTGATAGTCAGGTATTTTATTTCAGTGAGCCTGACAAGGCCAGGGACCACAGGACCCTTTTGGCCAGCTGTTAAATTCAGCTTGCACGGTGTGGGACACTGCGGAAAGGCAGGCAAACACATGAAATCCCTCTGTAAATCTGTCAGGTAGGCATCTGCAGTTAGCAGTAGCAGTGCTGCTCTTGTCTGTGTCTTCTCTAATTAAACCAGAGATTCCAGGCATAATTCTGCGTGTCCTTATGGCTTTTTAATTTTTGCCTGCATGGAAAGTCAGAGGAACAATGAAAATAAAGGAGTGCAAACAATAGTTATATGAGCTAATTGGCCCTGCCTGTCACTGAAAACAGTGGATGGACTGCCTTGCTTGAACTTCCAAGGCAGTAGGTTAATATGAAGAGATCCTGAAATAAAGGGTTCCTGTAGCCTAAGATGACATTAGGCGTCTGCAATCCACTACCTATGCAATGGTCACATCATAAATTCCCTTTAAGAAACACAATACTCTGTTCTGTGCTTTGTAACACAACAGATACCTATGGTTTCTAAGAATTGGTGCAATATCTCTAATAAAGTATGTATCAGGTATTGAGTAGGGCTATAACTATGCTGTAATTTACAGTTTGGTGCCAGACTAACGAAATGAACATCTATGCAGTGATGTATTGGGGCATTGCAGAACAAAGCTGCAAGCCCAGAGACCTCTGCAAATATTCTTTCTTGGAGCTTTTGTTTTTCTCTCCTTTAAATAGGACAATTTTTCCTTAATCACAGAGCCTAATTCTGCCTTTGAAAAGCACAGTGTCTCCTGAATTTAGTTGGAGTATTAAAGAGCACTCAATAAATCAATAGAGAATAAATCTAGCAGAAGTCATTCTGGACAGAATCAGTTTTAGCTCAGGAGAAACTTGGGATGAAGACTGGCAGAGGAGTAGTCTGGGAGGCAATTGCCATAAAATTGCCCCATTTCCACCCCCATCCTGGGACTTGGGAAAACTGGGGACTTGGCCACCACTGGAGGTCAAGGATGAGGGTGGCCACATTGGTGATTACATTCGGCATGGACTTCCTCAGAAATGTCCTTCTGCTCTTGCAGAGAAACATGAAAAAGCCCCCATGGCACTGGCACAGGGACCTTGACCCCACTGTGGTAAGTGCCTGTGTGGATTTCAGCCCTGGTGACCACTGACCCCAGAGGAGGATTGAATGGAGCCTTGTCTGCTCTGGGAGGCTGCTTAGAGGGCACGGGGAGTAGGGCCATCTCCTGGGGCCTGCTTTGGTATTCATGTTCCTAAGTTGTGTGAGTTTGCCTTTCTAGTAAATTAAAGTCAGGCCAATGATTTGTTTTGGATTTACATCGATGTATTTGAGCTACAGCCAGTCTAAGGGATCCAGCAGGGGTGAGAAAGCTGCCATATCTCTGTGGTGCCACACACCTCACATGGCCTCAGGCACAGCTGAGCTCCCTGGCACTACTTCCTCATTAGGTTTTGCCATTTTGCTGTTGCTGCACTGAATGTTGCTGATTATATTTTACCAGTGGGCTGCCAGCAGCAGAGCTCCACGCCTGGACACAGGCAGATGTCCTGCAGATGCACGGCTGTCTGGGAATTGCCATTTTGCTTTGAAGCAAATGAGCTTGTTCTACCCAACAGTTTTCATCCTCCATCATACAGAGCACAGACCCTCTGCTCTGGTTCAGGTCTGTGGCCACCATCTATTTTTGCCTCTTTGTGTTCTATAGATTGTACCCAGAGGTTTCTGTCATTACCCAGGAGGGGGTTTTCCTACCTCTGTCCCAGTAAAAAGTCACTTCAAGATTTACCTTTAGGGTTCTGTAGTGTTTTGCAATGTGTTCTTGTTGGACTCTGATGAACATGTATATTTAAAAGCAAAGCAACACAAAAAAAGCACAAACAGAAAATATCTCCTGCCAAAGCTATGATTACTGTGAGTAGTAACTAGGAAATTACAAGAACTTGCATTCAAAATACAAAGTTTAAGCTGCAGAAATAAAACTCTGCTTCCTCTCCTCACATGGCAGGCACACCAATCTGTCTTGGGGGCCAGCTTGGTCTACAAGGCAGCAAACACAGTCTTATTCCTTAGAGCTATTCTAGGTAAAAATTGTACCTGGAAGAAGAATTTGGGCAAATGACATCATTTGGTTTGGGAAGTGTAACAGGATTTGAATAAACACTAATTTGATTAGGAAAAGTGTTTCTTTCAACTATTACCACCATACTTCTGACCTAAAGTTTTCTATCTTTTGAGATGAGCAATATATATGGGGCCAAAAACTTCTTAGTTTTGAGAGACATATTTATGAAGACTGCAGGCACGTCACAGGATGCAAAACTCTATTCTTTAATAAATTACGTTTTGCAAAATATCTGTTCATTGATGTTAAAATATCTACAATGTAACTATTTGGTAATATAAATATAACCTTACATTAAATAACTGAACAAAGCCTATGTGACAGGCTGTGTGAGTCACTAATGCAGATAAATGCTGTATTGATTACTGATGCAGAGGTCCACACCGTAGGATGATTTTATTTATCAGAATACATGTACCACTCCAAAACTGGAAATACTCCTACCCACAAAGTATTTAAAGGATGTTCAAAATAAAATCCCCCTCTGCAAGTATAAAACCCTGTCAAAGACTTCAGACTTCACAAGTACACTGCAGACTTGAAATGATGGAAAATATGGGCTCCAGACTTTTTTTTTTGGCCTGGCAAGCAAATGTGACCTCTTTGAAGTCTCTGGATCCAGCCTGGCCCTGTGCAGAGCTGGGAACACAAGGCAAAGTAGTTCTTGCACTTTGTGTTTGAACGGGTCCAGCTCAGTCAGGATCCAGTGCTATGTGTGCTCACTTCCCACAGATACCCTAATCCAAAGCTGTGTGACCAGATGGATACGCATGAGGATCCAGGTGTCTGATTCTCATCAGCAGCTAACTGAGGACTTGGGAAAAATATGAGGAGTTGGTATTACCTGTCCAAAAATCCCCATGGATAATTAACTGGTGCTTCTTTATGATCACACCATCACTGGTCTCATTCTCACAGCTCTGCTTCCCTCCTTTTGTTTGTCAAACTCCTCACTCGGAAGAGAGCCTGGGGTGAGAACAGGTTTACTTCACAGAAACCTGGTCCCAGGGACAGACCACCTCAGGGCAAAGCCACACTCCCTCCACAAGAAACCACTGGAGAGCCCAGCTGCATGGATGAAGCAGCTTGCAGGACATTTGGGGAAGGCAGGGGGCTGCACAGGTGTGTGCTTCACCAAGGAAGTAAGACTGATTAACTGCTTCCCACAAATTAAAAAATGGGACAAAGCCATTTCTGGCAGAGAGGACAGGATTTGCCCCAGAAAGGAGCAACAGGGAAAGTGGATAGAAATTTGACTTCCCTAGGCCTTGGGGAGAAAAGGCTAAGATGTAGCATGTTTGTAGGGCACTAGACAGAACAACTGGAAAGAAAAGTCAGAGAAACTGGGGAAGATGCTGTTAGCTGGCTGAGTGTGTTTGCAAGAAGGAGAAGAAGAAATGTGAGCAGCGCAGCCAGCCAGGAAAAAATCCCCTTGGAATATCGTACTGACTTGCAGACCAGGGGATGCTGCTGAGCACAGAGGGTTAGCTAGAGTCTGCGGGGGGTGCCAGGGTGGCCCAGCAATGAGGCTTGACATGGGGATTTAGATATGAGCAGCCTCTGCTCAGGGCTTGTTGGTGCTTGCGTGCTCTCAGTGTCTGAAATGGAGCAGCTTTGCTAATGAGCAGATGTTTTCTTCATGTGGCTGTTACGACATCCGTTAGGGTTCCTGTTGGAGATGTGTAACCAGTCCCTCCCCACCCACGCACCAGCTTTGACTCCAAGCTGTAATACACAATTATGCAAAAGCATTTGCTTCATGCTGCTCCTGACAGCCCAACACACGCACAGAAATGAGTTTTTAAAATAAAAATAATCCTGCTACTGTTGCAGCAATCTGCCTTACCCAGAAACTCAGATCTGGGGTTCCAAAGTGCCAGATGCTGGCTTTGCAGCTACCTGGCTCCGGATCTGCTTGGTGAGGTCACCTGAACTAAGAACAGGACACATGGGGTACCAGAGCTGCATTGGGTTAGAGCGGAGTAACAACTGAAATGTTAGTCACATCAGCCATGAGCACTTCCTGCTTTCATCAGCACTATAATGAGATATCAAAAACTTTTCAGAGGAAACCCCCAGCCACCTGCATGCAGCTAATCAATGCCATGATCAATTAAAACCCCTGTCAGAAACGTACAAAAACGCGAAACAATGCTGCATCCAGCTGTAAAGCAAAAAACCCAAACCTGTGGGGTTTAGATAGTGCAGGCTATAATTGCTGGTTTAATTATAGCATAACTGAGGCATAAGTCCCATCTCTGCCATTTTTCTGGAAAAGTTTCATTCAGTTTATCATTTATCACCTGAGAATTAATGTCTCGCATAGACACCAAAGAAGGTGGAAGAATAAGTATCTCTTCGTGCTAAAAACATTTTCATGAAAATGGAATAAATAATAACAAATACTTCTTTTTTTTTTTCTAGTGGATTAGGTGACCTTTTAAGAAAGATTCCTTTTCTTTACCAACTGTATCTTATTTAAATATGCAGTTGCGTGCCTCTCATCTTTCTTTCCCTGTTTGATTCTGAACCTCCCTAATTGCTGCCAACTTTTGTGCTTGAGCAGGGACGGGTGAGGATGAAAATTCTGCTTTGATTTAGGCAGGTGTTTTTGCGTATTGTCTAGGTTACCATTTGCATGGAAGGGAAAAAAATCACAACTATGGCGTCTTCCATCTTTCCTAGCTGAACCATGGCCTGTGGAAAATGTTAAATGCTGAAGAAATCATCAATAAATCACAATGCTCTGCCCTGTTTGAGCAGTTTACCCTGGAGAATCTGAAATTGCAGTTCTTCTCAGAATACTGCTATGAGGTCTGCATGTATCTTACGGCTGGGTAAACTCAGCACAGAGTGTTTAAGGAATTCACTAGAGATATCACAGCAAAGTAACAGCAGAATCACCAAATCCCCTTTCTTTAAGAAACTGGCCCATCACCCTTCATTTGAAAGAAAATGAGAAAACCCGTGTGTCTCCCTTCCCTGCACTGCAATGAGGAAACAGTGTTTTCAAGGTTTCAGATGAGGAGACTGCTGGCTTTGTGGCTGGAAAGAGGTGCCAGCGGTGCCAGCAGGCTGAACCTGAGCCCCCTAGGGCAACGATGCAGGGGATGGGGTACAGTTGGCACTGCCCAGGGACCTGTGGTACCCCAAAGGCTGCCAATGGCCATCTACCCTCTTTTCTTCTAGTCCAGCACTGCAAGGACACATGGAAAATGACCCTTGTGCTGTACCCTGGGATCTGCACCCTCCATCTCCAGCTCAGCTGGAGCGTGCTGACCTCCATTTTCTGATGCTCATGGTGCGATTATAGGATCCATTTCCCTTGCGTGTGCCCCATTTGCAGCCCCTGTGGCCATCGGCAGGGAGAGGGCAGCCTTGGGCTCTGGGAGGCACCATGAAGGAGCAGCAGGCGAGAGCAGAGGCAGTGCTGGGGCGGCTCTGGTCTGCGCAGGACCGTGTGTTTGGAATTTGTGCTATGACTACGCCATGTGGTGCCCCCGATGCGTATGCCCTGCTTCCTGAGATGCTTTCTTAGTCATCTTTCTCCTGATGTCGACTTGCAGCTCTCACACGAAACGTTCAGAAAAGATTATCTCTTATGCAAAGCAACAGCATCCTGTTTGCAAAGCTTGCCTCCGCTGGGATTTCTGTTGACATTATCTCTCAAGCAGCCAAAGTTCAAACGCGAAACAAACTGATTTGGAACTGGGGCAGGCGAGGACCAGAGTTCAACAGGACAGTGATAAACGGTGGTGATGGGGGTGCAGAAGGAAGCCAAATTACCGGGTGCAGGTTACAGCCTTGCCTGAAACATCGTGATTAAAGCTTATCAGGGGCACAAATAAGAGTGGAGTTAAATTAATGGAGTTAAATTAGTGGAGTTAACTGGTGGAGTTAAATTAATCTTATTAATTAATTTAACTTATTAAATTAATCTTAATTAAGCTTAGTAGAGCTGAATCCCTCCCATAGGCTTCAGCAGCACTGTTGAGTGGCATTAGAGCCTGGATATGTAATGGTATCTGGAACAGGACATCCCCAGGTTCGGGCAGGCATCTCAGAGGATGGCTGCTCAGGTAAAGGGGGCCTGATCTGAATCATTTTTCCTCATTCTGTGTATAGTAGTGTGTTTTCCCACACAGCTACATTATGTGTAATGCTCCCCATTATAGGTGCCCAAAGTATAGAACTGAAGCTCTGTTACTTTTTTTTAACCATAGATGCTGATGCTCCTAATGCTTGCTTTAGGAGCTGTTGGAATTAAGATTTTGTCTGTAGCTATCAGGAAACCCTTATTCCTCTATTAAAAGCTGAGATTTTCACAAAACAACAGGATTTGATTAACTAGAACTTGAAGAATAAGGTCAGATAATGTGACACGTGAAATAAAAGCTCAAGATATGACAAAGCCATATTTAGTGCATTTCCCACCTGAATGGGGAAAAGAACACTCACGTTTATTCCAGGAAAGCTCTAATGCAACCTTTTCCTATTAGCTAAATAAAAGATTAAGTTAATGCTGCCACTTACTTTAAAATTTACTGGAAAAATTATCATGGGGGAAAAAAAGGCCAAGACTTTTGAGATGAATTGCTATGGAAATAAACAATGTTGGTAAAACTGTGCTTGGCACCATCTATTAATATTCACAGTAGATTTGATCAACGCTTCCTCCTTTCATTTTTTTACCTTTTCATCATTTCACAGAACTTCCTGTGTCATTTTATTAGTCAGTATGCATGAGTGTGTCTCCTTGAAAGCAAGGGCAGGAGAAAGTTTTAGGGCATGTACTGCACAGAAGGCAAAGGTTTCGAATGGGGATGTCAGCAAGTGGGTGCTGCTGGTCTTCAACATCATGGGGAGTTGATATTGGGACAGGGCTCCTGTGGAAATTAAGTGTCCTCCCTCCTTTGATGTAGAACAATTGCTTGATGTGGGACACCTAGCATCAGCTTTTATCCTTCCAATACTTCCAGCAGAAGAACATAAAAATTGTGACTTCAAATAACATGAACATAAATTTGAACAAGTTTCTTTCCAGAATGGCCCAGCTCAGATTAGGAGAAGATATTTTCCCTGCTTTCTAATGGGTGGCAGGCTTTTTGTCCAAAGCATGGAGTGTTCAGGGCACAGAGGGGTTAAAATACATAATTTTTATATATCATATATATATATAATTATGTAAAATGTAATAACATTATTTTATTTTTATTTTAGCTAAACTATGTCTTTTGTCCTAAAAGGTTTTCAAGAAGTCCTGCAACTCCTTTAATGAAAAGGATTCCACCACACACTTTTTGATTTTTTGAGAAAAGCAGAGAAATATGTAACAATTGGTCAAAGATAAGATGTGCAAATGATATTCAATATTATAAGTGGGAACACAAAAGAATTTGTGGTCAAATTTGTTGTTTTAATTCATAAAGATTGTTTCAGAAAGGATATTTTATTCCATTTTCCCTTATTTCACTACCAAAACCCAGGATTTTATTGCTTCTCCTACACCCATGCTTTTTACCAGCACTGCTGATGTATAATGCGATCTCCCATATTCCTGCCACTGTTTACTAAAATGTTTTTAAATTATTGAGTTTGGTCCTGCACTGGCTTTTCACCATGGGCTTCACTGGGTAGGCATGGCCCTGCTCCCTCCCTTTTGCTTGTTAATTAATCATGTCATACCATTGATCAACTTTTGATGGATTAAGACCGTTTTCCTGTATTCTGAAAATACACAAAGAAATGTTTCTGTCAAGCTCTGGCATTTGGGTAAGGAGCAATTCCCGGTTAGCAAGCATCTAGAGTAGCATCTACTGGAAATTAAATGAAATGACAGCTCAGAAATGAAAAGCACAATAAAACCTTGGCAATACAGAGGGGGCAGCTGCTTCCACTCCTCAGACACAACATTCCCACAGCCCGTGGGACAACGCGATCAGGAGAAGACCAGTCTGAATAAATCCACATAGCTGGGCTGTGTGGCGTATCCCTCAGTTAGGTGTTCTCAAGGCTCTTAAATGGAACAGAAACCTGCAGGGGGGACATGTCCCAGCTGCATACCTATCCCATCCTCCCTCCACCGACCTGTGTCCCAAAAGGGTCCCTGGGAGGGGACAGATGCTGGGCAGAGGTCTCGCGATCCTGCCAGCCGCTCCCTACCTTGTTCTACAACCGACAACTGGCACCCTCCTCTCCCATCACAAGTTTTTGCCTGAAGTTCCTACAAATGCAAGGAGGTGGTGTTTTTCGGAGTTCGAAAGAAATCCTCTGGATTTTGGCCTAGAATTTCTGTATGAGGCATTCCCCCTGGAGGTGACACACACCTGGCATCTCTGTTAGCATTGCTTTGCATAGGTAGCTCAAACCATGCATCTGGAGCAAAAGAGGGAAGGTACTTCCACTAAGTAGGCTGCTATTGATTTTCATATGTTCATAGGTATTAGAGAGGAAAAAGACCTATTAAATCATCTAGTCAGTATAATCACAGCAGAACTACTCCCTGCTGGACACTTACTGGTGGTTTGTCAACTCTAGTTCAGGAAACTGAGTTGTAGTGTTCAATATAATTGATCCTAAATTTCAATTTAATATCAGTTTTCTTTGGTTTCTGCTTTTATATTAATGCATTGATGGGCTTTATATTGATTGACTTTTCTTAGTGCAATGAGAACAAAATGCCACTTATCATTTAAGTCGTTTAACTCAAACTAGCAAGCTATCAAGCTCGCTCCTCCCAGGGGAAAATCCTAATGGCTAGAGCAGAGAGCTATGTCAATACAGAAGTGTTGGTAAGATAGATAATTCTTCAAACGTTTTAATTTATTTCAAAACAATACTAGAGAGTTACACAGCTAAATATACCAACCAAGTCTTCAAAATCACATGGAGCAAAGCAAACAGAGCACTAACCTTTGAGCCAAATCCCTACTTGGTTACGATCACCAAACTATGGAGATCTGCTTGAGAAGGACTGAAGAAAGAAGAGTAGACCCATTGCTTTCCCTCCCCTCAACTAATAAAACCTGATGCTGCTTGTAGTGAGTTATTTATAGATTTTCACATAGCAGCAGACCTAGAATGAGAATAAGTGACAGAGGAAGGTTTTGATCCTTATAAATATGTTGTGGAAAAGACACTGCAATTACCGTCATATATGTCATTACTTAATATGGACAATGCCATACCCCTCTAGTACTAGCACCAGGCTCTTAGAAACATGTTTGGAGTTTTTACACACCAACTGTTTCACAAATGCTGCCAAACTGCTGCTGGAAGACAGCTCCAGGATTAAACATCTGTAGAGTGTAGATGCAGTGCAGGGTGAAGAATAACCTAAAACTGCTTGAAAGCAATTAAAATCTTATCATTCTTAGTAATACATCACTGGAATTATTTAGGTAATGAATTCTGAATATCATGTAACAGCCTATCCTATAGGTTGGGTGAGAAATGATCAAACTGAAAATATGTTCTTTGCACCAGATTTAATAACTTTGGTGTAAAGAAATAAGGCAGGTGAAACAAAATTTTTTCTTTGCAGAATGATGCAGTTGCTTTTAATTGTGAATTCATATAAGGAGGAAAAAGGATCCTGTTCTTTTCTTCTCATTCTTGTGTTTTCTACTATAATATTTACTGTACTGCAGTGGCCAACATCTTCTCCAGAGCATGCAAGCAGTTCAGGTTTCATCCAGTATTTCTCTGAGGTGCTCCAATCCAGCCTGAAAATAAAAAACCCTTATGAACACTTACGAGCATCAAGAGATCTGTTCTCATTCTCCGCCAAAAATAATGTTAAATTACAAATAAACTATTTCAAGAGAACCTGAAGTATACTTAGCATACTGCTATCAACGATTCTCTGAAGAAGGTGAAGAATCAGAAAATTTCCCATGACTTCAGGCTGTTTCCCTGGAAAGGTGTCAAAGACTGAACCTAAGAGACAGTCTTTGGGAGTTCAGCTAAGTCACTCCTTATTTCCAGAAATAATTACACTATTTACATATGGCTACTCTCCAAGGAAAATAAATCTTTCCATGCTTTTTCCATCCATCTTACCTCATTCCAGAAGCTGCTTTTGATTCATCCACAATCTTATTAACAAAGATGGAAGGCAACATAAAAACAGACAGGATGAAGGTCCCTGCAGTCCAGCAGCCCTTCTCCAGTAATGGCATGAGGAGGTTATGGAGAAATAAGAACCAAGCAAACAAATAACATCCTTCTCCTAGTGATGTCCCTGCAAATGACTTCTTGCAGATGACTTCTTGAACCTCTTGTTGGCCCCACAGTCATTTCATTCTTGGGCTAGGAGTGCTGGAGACCTATTTTCTCCCCTTTCTTTTTTGCTCTAACTTTTCATACTCAGATTACATCTCCTGTTCTTGTGGTTATGGGTTTTTCTTTGTCTTGTCGATATTTTTCATGTTCCCTTCAGCTAAAGTTTGGCAAAGGCAAAGTGAAACAGGCTCTTCTAGCTGCTGCTTAGGATGAGCAAATCCTTCTAGGACAGTTCAAGATAATCACTGAAGCTATGGGTCTCCCACTAATCGTGACACCTTTGGCTCAAGCAACTGTCCTACAGGTAGAGTTTACCCTCTTTTTCATCTCTCAGTAATAACATTTGGTATTCAACATTTAAATTATTAGATGACAAATGCAATATCCGTGATAGACACAATCTCTCTTTTTATCTACTCTGTCCTCTGGTGAGGTTATCTTGGAGGACCAAGGACGTATCTTGAGAAAATCCATTGGGAAGGAATACATTCCTGATTGTTTCAGAGACTAATTTTTTTCCATCTTCAGATATGGGTTCTCCTGTTTGACTTGTCATTTATCATAACCTCATATCTAATGTCTCAGTAATATTTCTTACAGTCCCAAAGCTTCCTAATCATCTGCTTTTAGGCTGTTATGTTAAACACAGAACTGTATTTTGTTCTGCTAGCTCGTCAAATCCTTTGAAAGTGTGTCTGCAGTCATGGATGTGCTTATAATATGGGTACCATGTGCATATCGGTGTATCTTTGTTTCTGGGGATCTTGTAGACATAAAAAGCACTATTTTTCCAATGGCAGTAACATCAGTTCAGGTTATGGTGATATTAAACTCTCAAAAGGTGATATTGAACTTTTTACACCCATGAGCAAAATCCAAAGTTGCCTCCTCTGAACAGACTCGCTTTTAATATTTTTAGTACCCAAAATCTGCTGCCCTGTGGTTTAGGTGCTACTGCTGTTCCTCCAATCGTCCTCTTGAACCTGTCCATGAGGAAACTGAATTCTACATCGGGTAAGAAATGGTCAGAGGGTGTCAGGAGCAGGGCTGCTCAGCCGATTTAACAGGGCAAAACCCCCACTTTTTTTAAAGATTTACATCACATGAGAAATGGCTATTTTCTTCCTAGTGTCCACATTTACCATAGCAAGGAAGGTTTGTACTGCGTTCTTGTCCCATGAGTGGGCCCTTCACCACCACCACCTACTGTGCCTAGCTCACTGCTTCCTCCAGGCCAGCTGGCTTCCTATGGATTTTAGAGTTTAGGTATTTACTGGCACTTCATGCACAGATACAACAATGCCCACGAGTCTGGCCTGCTGCCGGAGGCGGGACCTGCTGGTGTGGGTTTCCAAGCAGGGGTTCAGAGATGCAGCGAGGCAGGAGTCTAGAGCGAGGAATGAATTATTTATTAAATTTACAATACCATTTATATATTCTAGTTCCATAAAGCAATTGAACAGTGTTCACACTTCTCCTAGGGTGATTGGTCAAAGTCTCAGACACCCACTTAGAAATGTTTTTTCTTAATATAATGTACACAAGGTTAGAAGATACTAGATATGAATGCTATTTACAAAAACCCTATTTATTTTTTACATAGCTTACACAGCAAAGGAAAAGTTTTCACAGAATGAATGCAAGAAGAGAAAATTTCCCTGCTAACAGCATTTCAGCATCCACATGCTGGGGCTGGGGCAGGCGTGCTGTCACCTGTGGCCATGCAGGAGAAACATTACTCTGGTTCTGGACCCAGCGTCACAGATGATTCTCTCTGTTCTGGACACTGGCACAACATATTCAATACTGAGAGAAGTTTGTTGCTTCTGATGCCTGGTGGTTAAACAGCGTTTGTCATCCTGTATGGCTGCTCTCCATGAACAGCCTCTGAGGTGCACATCCCACAGCTGTGCCTGTGGAAAACACATGTGAAGCCCTCAGCCGGCGGAACGTAAGGGGAAAAATAAACAGAAATGGCTTCCAAACTGAAAACCTTAACTACCTCAGAAAAATCCACTAAGTTTATGCTCATTCCTTTGAAGGAATTCAGTCAACTTATTTTAAGCTCAGGGTTGGTACAGACATGTCCTGTAGGATCATAAACCAGAGCAGCTGTACCATTGCCAGCATAAGATGGATGCCTGCTTCATTTTAAGGACTACTCAAACCGTGCTCAGGCTCTAAAAGCAGCATGGAAGTGCAGGGCTAGCAAGGTACAGTGCTTCAGGTGGATCAGCTGGGTCTCTTTGTCCTACAGAGCAGGAATATACCAGCAGCCGCCTTGTCTACCTGTTCCTGGAGAGGCTTCGAGGCTGTGGCAATGCTGCTCCATAGCTCCTTCAGGGTCTCATCTGCTCATCGCTCACGCAGTAACTATTCCTTGGTGCTTTCCCTACAATTATCTTGGGTTCCTGGACCGCGTATGATTGCTAGGATAAACACTTTAAAACTGTCTTTCCACAAAACTGAGCCTTTACTGAGGTGCCAGCTAAACTTTTCCTGGGGCTGTGAGAGTTCCCTGATAAGATCCCACATAACATGCTGAGGAATTATGTGTGGCAGGCTCGTTCCTCACCCATGAAATGAAATTAGTGGTTGTTTCACAATGTATAAAATAACAGAGAAAATATGCCAGTGGGTGGCAGGGAATGCTGCTGAGTCACTGGATATTAAGCAATGCAGAACAAAGCAAACAAGGATTACAGACTCTTTGGGGATGCCACATCAAGTAACCATTTGGAAGCAAGTAGCAGCCCTTGCCTGACACATGCAGGCACAGGCATCTGTCACCACAGTCATGCTCTGGCCCAAGGCAGGGAGGTAAGGACCTCAGAGCCAATGTGGCTAAATGATCTCAGCAGGGTCTTGTTACTCACCTGGGCAAGGTAACAGCAAAAGACTAGAAAACTTTATCTTAAAGCAGAGCTAGAAGTGCAGCTGCTTATTACAAGAAATCCTGATTTTTAATTTTTTTTTAGCTGGACTTTTTAAAATAAAGATATATGTCTTCTATTTAGCAAAATTAATATACTCTGGTGCCCACCAATGTGGAAATTTCTATTTGTATTTTCTAAACCTGTTAATGGATACCTAATTGCTGTATTTCAGCTCAAGTATTTAAACTAAATCTTTAGTACCTCTTCAGCTACACATTTTATTTTTTTTAATATTCACTTCCAGAAATGCTAATATATTTCAGCACGAACAGAGTGCGGCCTCAGATGTCCTCATCAGAAATATTAAAGGCTAAAGGTATGCAGTAATTAAGTTGTGCTAAGGGAACTTCCTGCGAAGCTGTTGCACAAATCCATTGAAGAAAGAATGAAAAGAAATGAATGAACAGAGTAAGTGTGCTATTGATCAAATTTGGAGTAGGCTTCTTAGAAGTAAGTTTACCACTAAGTTGCTGGGCTCAAGCAAGAATATCTAGTCAAAATAAGAGGTATGAAAGAGATGGGAAATGATGGAGCAGTTCCAGAATAGGCAATATCCTCGTGATTACTTTATTCACCTGGAAAGAGGTAGCTTAGGATATTAATTTGGAACTAGAAGTAAGTGGGGGCTACAGATAGTTTTATGATTTCTGTGACTGATTATATACTTTCCTCTTTCTTTGAATGGAACTATTAAATTTTGCACTCACATGTCAATACACATTGATGCAAAGACTGCAAATTACTGGTTTTACTGTAACAACGAAGAAATTGAAAACCTGTGATTCTTGTAGTTGGTTTCAGTCTGGACTGAAACAAACACAGGCATTTAAAGAGGTAGAGGCAAAATGCAAAAAGCCAATGGATGACAGAAAAATGTTAGAAAATACACTAGCCCTGTGACTAGTGAGCTGACCTCAGACATGACATCTTTGGGTTTGACTCCCTGCTTTGTATCACATCTCCTAAAGACCTTCCTAGCCACAAAATTCCTAGATATTCTGTAGTCTTTCTCCCACCTTGATGCAAGTGAAAATAAGTACTGAGCTTCACCCCCCCGCCCCCCCTTTAAAATAAATACCAATTTTTCCAACCAAGTCTGCTCATTTGCATTCACTTCTAAACACATCAGACTGGCTGGAGTGCCAGGTGTGGGATCTGGTTTTTCCGGTTTTTCTTCTTCTAGAAAATCTTTTACACCTGAAGCACAACAAACCTCTTAATCCTTCTCTTGATGTTTGAAATTTCTTATGTAACATTTAATAAAAGTATGTCTAAATAAATCTGCATAATACTGCCCAGACTTGTGGGTGGTAGCTTGGAGCAGGACTTCTTGTGGTTCTCACCTACCAGCACATTTGATAAGTGAGGAGTATCTCAGACTTTGGGACCTGGTAGGATGTTCTTCACTAGCTCTCTAAACATAAGGGATTTGTCCTGGCTGTTTCGTCAACAAGAGGACACAAACCAAGAAGTCTATCACTGAATATTTTGAAGTTGAGTAAGGGTCTATACTGCCTTACCACATCTCAAGTGGCTGAAAATCTAGCCACTGATGGACACTTATTCCTCTCAGACTTATCCATCATCCACCCTGTAAGAAACCTGTGTTGTTAATACGTATGAATACTCTCTCACCTCAACGACATCACAGAATAACATATGGTCACCTATTCAGGATAATGATTTTGAGGATCATTACACCTGCAGAGATGGGATATTTCACTTGTGTTAGACTATTGTGACAGTTACAACATATGGTGAGTTTTAATGATAAATGTATGTGCTCACTTAAAAACGTGTGGATTTTCGCTGTAAGAACAATAAATATCACCATTACAGTTATGCTTGAAAGGAATGAGGGACTTGTCTTTACAAATAAGCTGTGGGCCTGCTGGTAGATAAAAACTAGCACTAAGAGATAAAAGAAACAATGGGAAGGGTTCCACTGATTGATGAATGGAAAGAGAGATTTGTAAACTGTAGGTCTGCAAATAAATGAAATTGAAAATCAAAAGATGAAAGAAACAATGAGGAGAACCATAAATTCCATAGGAATTTAAAAAAAGGGCAAGGGGGGGAATACATTTGAAGGGAATCATAGGAATTAGGTGTTCCGGGAAGTCTGTACCTCTCAAGTACCTCAGCCAATGGGGAAAGAGAGAGGGAAAATACGGTCGGGAAATTAGGATAAAAAGGAGGCTGCATCCTCCAAAAATTTGAGAGACCCCAGAGGAATGCCCCATGGCCTCTCCCTTTATTCGAATAAAGTAACGGGACTCCTCTGTCTCCTTTTTGGACATAAACCTCTGGTGTTGGTGGATTAATTTTCCTGACATGCTTAATATTAAAATATCTCTGCTCTTCCAGCTAACTCACTGTTTCAGTTTAAGACAATCCAAGGGGAACGCTCTAAAATGAGTTCTCTCCCTTTGTTTTAACCAATCCCTTTCCCCCAGTAAGGAGAAAAGGAATACAAGCAGATATAAGTGAAAAATAGTAGTTTACCAACAAGCGAAAGAGCAGGGGGCGAAAAAAAAAGGTAAATAATCACTAGATACAAACTTGCTAGATGTCACCAACTCCCCGACGACAAAGAAGCAGCGGAGCATTTCCAGCTTTCCCAAGAGCGGCCACCAACAGCCAACCCCGTGGCTTGAAAGGCGAAGGGAAAACGGCGACAGCCCTTCCCTCCCTGCCCACCGCGCCTCGCCTCCCCCAGCACGGCAGCCTTCACAGGCAACCGCGGAGTCCGGGGGACACGGGGAACGGCTGGCAGCAAACCCTCCCGGGAAGGCAGGGCCCGTGGAGCAGTTCCGGTGGCAGAAGAGAAGTTCTGGTGTGTGCGGGGTCGGCCCCGCCGCCCGCCTCTTGCTGCTGCCGCCCGCCAGGCTCCGCCGATGCCGCCGCTGCGGTCCCCGGCACCGCGGCCGCGCTGCGGGAGGAGCCGGTCCGGGACCGGCCCCGCGGACCGGCTCGAGCTCCGTGCTGCCAGCGGGGTTTGTAAAATTAACTCCAAAACAGTTTCTGATTGCAAAACGCGGCTTTTTCCAAGCTGCTGTCTTTGTGAGCGCAGAAAAATCCACCCGAAACAAGCTCCGATGAGACGAAGCCTCTGCCTTGATCCGAAGCCACCCGGCAAAAGGGAACTCGGCTTGGGAGCTCAGACTTTGTAAAGGGACTGACACCTCCCACCCTGGCATTGGCCGCAGCACTGGGTCTTTCAGAGACAGGAAACATTTTGGGCACAGAAGATATGGAATACAATAACATTTTGGCTTACCCACGACACTCGCCTTTTTCCCTTTTTTTTAAATCTAAACTCTTCGTAACATGAAGACATCTAAACCATAATCCAAAGCACATTGCTACTGAACTTTAATGAAATCTTTTTAATTAAGCTTCTCTTTCTAAGGAGTTTTCCTCAGGGGGAGAAATGCTTCTGAGAGAGGTCTCTGGGCATTGCAGGCAACTTGAAGAAAAGCAGGACTTCTCACATCCACTTCACTGCAGCCCCTGTGAAGCTCCTAAGCACCTTCTGACAAGCATAACATAAATAGGAAACAAGCGTTTGTGTTTTTGAGATACACATGTGAGCCAAAACCAGACAACATGGCAAGTTTGAAAGATAATTCCACATAAATCTTCCTGAAGAGTAAAAAAATATTAAACTCAATGCACTCTTATATTTCAGGATCACCTTAAAAAGAAGAGAGATGAAAGACTACTTCCAAAAACATAGGGTATTTACATCATATTGGCTTATACTGATGAAGATGCATGGAGATAGAAAGATACATGGAGAAATAGAAATTGTCAAACCGTTTAATATGGCAAATACAGTTTAGCATAGATGGTTACATTGTACTATGTAGAGCATTATAGATAGGATTAAGTAAAGGTACAACAAGCAGACAGTAAATTTTTTCCTATTTGATGAAAAGGGTAAGACTGAATGACTTTGTGTCCATTCCTTGCAGATGTCCCTTTCTTAATGGGTGTTTCCATTCCTGTTCTGCCATACTTTTTAGCAAAAGCTAAACTGCTTGCAGATAAAGTAATTCTTGGTTGTTGGAAACTTCTTGGGAAAAGCGATGGAATCTTGCTTGAGGACACTGGGACTGAACGTTGTCACGGCAGGACAAGAGGCTCTGAAATCATAAAAAGTAAAAATAAAATTCAGTCCTGAGATGCCAGTCCTGAGGATCTACTTGATAAATCAAGTAAAATTTGTTTCCCAGAACTGTTGTAAAGATGAAGGAAGGAAAGTATGTGATTTGTCATTACTGAGCCTTCCGCTCTTCTGATTGTCACTTGCTAGTGATAGTGNGTTACTGAGCCTTCTGCTCTGCCGATAGGAAGGGAAAGGATTGTCACTTGCTAGTGATAGTGACATTGGGATTGTTGCTTTGGAGAGCCCAGCTGTTCTACAGTTGTGCAACATGCAGGGAATAAAGAGAGGCAAAAAATGATGCAAAACTCAGCAGCCTTAAAAAGGCATAGTGGTCATGCACCTGGGCCAGGAAATCCAGTCTCTTGGTATTTCAGATCCATGTCATCACCCCTTCTACAAACAAACTGATCTTCCCTTCTAAAGACATGTTTGGGGAGTTTTGCCTGCTTTGGTGGCAAAGCTTCTTCAGCTTCAAATCAAATATCATTAATGGCAGACAGCTTGTTGATAATTCCTAACGTTACTATTGCCTGACCTGTGTCTATTTGTAGTCATCTATCTCTGCTGCCTCTCCCCAATCCCAAATTGCCTCTCCCCAAATATTCCCCCGTATACTCAAAGAAGCTAATCCTCTCCTGTTCCCCCCCTTTCTTGTGCGTTAGTCTCTCCCTTCACCTAACCATCTGAGAAGCCTTTCTTTCCATCTCTTACAAATCAATGGCTTTCCTATCTTTGGCAGGAGCAAGAGATATTAGAGGGCTTTTTTTTTATTATTTGCAGAGATGCATAAACTTATATTAAAATGTTTTAGAAGTGCCTAAGTTGCCAAATCTCGCTGTCTTGCAGGTAGATTTACATTCTTCAATCATTTACTTGCTTTGCTTTTAGTACTACCTGAAATTCTAAATTTCATGCATTTATAAGCTGCCATGGAAATTCACTTTGTCATAGACTGAAAGTAAGTAGTAGTTGCATGTACTTTTATTGCCTTTCTAACTTAATTTCTTAACAAACTTTATTTCACTCCTTTGACTAAAACATAAAACACAAGGATGAACACTTGAAGAAAACTAAAACCCTATGTTTCTCAAATGTGCAAATGCAAACAAATGTGTTTCAAAAGTCGTTTTGTACTGATCATCAAAGTATAGGTTGACAAATCACACTACGAATTGAATTGATTCCTCCATTTTTAGCAAAATCAAAGAAGGCAGATCAGATGCAATCGTTCATTCTTTGAGCACAGATAACACTTCATTCACTAAAATACCAAATATTTTCCCATTTGCACCATGCTGCCCATATGTGCAACTGCAAAACAGATTGTAAGGAAACAGGAGAAGGAGAAGAAAAAATCAGACAACAAAGATGTATTTCTCCCTTCAAAATATCGCCTAAATGCAGCATCTGGAATACTTAGCAGCCTTTTACACTCAGAAAGAATTTTAACATAAATGAGATTGTCACCTGGGGCCCAAGCCTGCAAGCATTAAAGAATATGAGGTCATTTTATCCACGTGAGTAATTTTTCTTCAGAGTATTTGCAAGATTAGAAAACAGAGTAATGTGATAATGTGGTATGGAAAGAGATTGTTAGATACTAGTTAGATAACATTAATTTGGTCAATTTAATGTCAGTCAAACTCACTGGCTTCATGAAGATGACAAGGTCAGGTATTTTAACAAAACAAAATTAATCTATCTCTAGCATCATCAGCTGGAAGCTTTGGCAAAGGGAGAAAAGTCTAGCTAAAGACTCCATTTTGGAAAACAATTACTATATATTCTCCAATATATAGAAAGTCAGCTCTGAACATCCTTGTTGATGTGGAGAAAATGCACCATACACAAAAGCAAGTCACATACCTCCTCGGTGTCTGTAGAGAGTGGTCCAGCCCTACTGCTATCGCAAATAACAGCAAAACTCCTGGGACTGTAGGAGCCCAACCTTGCGTACTGCAGCAATAAGACACCAGCAAGAGACTGCAGGGCTGCATGCACTGCATCAGCAAGTGATCTGGCACTACGTAATTCCAGAGAAAGATAATGTTCATTTTTTTTTATTGTTCAAGTATTTTTAAAGGAAATTTTACATATAGACTTGAAATGTTTTCCCTGAGTTTTAAACGTGCAGCAAGGTGCAACAGAACCCTTCCACAGCTCGCTAAACTTCAGTGATATTGCTAAAAACACAGTCAATGTCTTTGAAATCTTTATGTTCCTCCTTTCTGTATCAGAGGACCTCACTATGTGGAGATGAAGAATCTGTTGAGGACCCTAAACGGTAGATGTGGTTTTGAAAGCATAAACAGTTTGACAGTAATTTCACTTTAATGTAATGTTAGCAGTTTGCATCAATTTTGACCTTTGAGACACGATATATATAAATCATTTTGTCCAAAAATTCTGGAGAAGAGTCTCTTTACAAAGCCAGCAACGTGTTGCCTATCATACAGCCAAGTCCATCTGCTCTACAGTCCTAAATCCTAAATATATAACTTAATTGTATTCAAACTTCCTCACTTGCACCAGCAGAGAGCAAGAACCACTTTAGCGACCTTGGATGGTCTTACGGGGTTTAGTCAACTTCTGCTCAGGTCAATGGCATACAGTTAATGACTTAAGCAGAACTTAAACAGAACAACTTCAAATCTTAGGAGTCAAACCAGTGTTTTCTAGAAAACTTTCCAATCCCGATGAGCTTTCTTCTGAGACAGCTCATCTAAAGATACACAGAGATATGGTTCATTGCAGGAGGACTAGCCAAGGAACACTGGAGTCAGTGTAAGACTCAAATAGTGCCTGACACAGGAGAGAAATTGCCACAAAGCAGAGAAAAAAGCCAAAAGGTGAAATTAAATTCCAGTCCAAATACTCACAAGGTCCTGAAAAACACAGATGCTTATTCTGTGACCCTTGCTGATCCTGACAGTTCATCTGCTCAGGATAGCTATTCTCAAAAGATGTGAAATTGCAAATTCTGTATTGTCTGATGAAGACATACAATGTAAGATTTCACCTAATTCGGACGAGTTTTGGTTCTTACTCTGATGTTTTCTTATGTACCTGTCATGGTTTAGGAATGGTAAGCTGCCAGAATGTCTTTTCCGGTCGGGGTGTAACAGGCCTCAGATCCTTTGTATCCCCAACTCCAGAACCTCAGAGGTCATCCTGGAGTCTCCCTGGGCACTTTTTCCCAGCGGCTCCAGGAAGACCCACTCTGCCCAGCTGCACAGCACATTTTTCACATCTTGTCCTGTCCTGACTAGCCCAAGGGCTACTGTATGAGCAATCTCCTGTTTAATTTGTTATAAAGCTTGTTGTTCCTCCGCTGCCAGAGGAATAGAGAAAAACACATTAGCAGTGTCAGCGGTGGCACCACTTTTCTTCCTTGAACCCCAGTTTGTACTGAAATTCCAGCATGTCCAGCACGGCAGCGCTCAGTGATGGAGTGACTTCATTCAGGCCACAACAGTCTACTGTCAGTCTCCACCCTCCACTGGCCATACAGGACTTTCAAAGCATGAGGGAGCCTTGCTGACTACTCTGCTATGTGAAAAGGGAGATTTCCTCAACCCTTAGTGTTTGTCTGTCAGAGCCCTAGGAAAGCCAAGACCCTCGTGCCCAACCAGTCTGCCAGTGTTCCCCCCTTCACTGAACAGTCCAGCTGGGCCCTAGGAAAGCCAAGACCCTCGTGCCCAACCAGTCTGCCAGTGTTCCCCCCTTCACTGAACAGTCCAACTGGGTTGAAGGGTGGTTCGACTGACTTATTTAGGAACACATGCCAACAGCATTAGGGAGACTCCACAGCATGTCTTCCCACTTTATGACCCCTCCACAGGTCTTCCACTTTATTAGAGTATGAGCCAGTATCTGCCAGTGGCTGCCAGCACCCATGAAGGACTCACACTAACAGTTTATGGAATAAGATTCTTTATTAATAGAAAACTGTGACAGGTTAAGGTCTAAGAATTGCCAGTGATAGTATCTGACAGCAAAAATGTGTTCAAAGCTATACAGAGACAAGCTCTAATCCCCAATAAAAGTACTCAGCATGCACAGAGTACAGTTCTTACCCAAGAGGCATTCCTATGGGAGACAAGACAGGTTCAGCTCATCAACCGATCCCAGTAGTTACAATGGAGTCTTACCTAACTTTTCCCCATTGTCAACTTACTTTTATACTTTATGTAGGGACAGCTTGTGTGACTCTAGTCATACATACTTGTTACTGATTGGTGTGAAATTCTCTCACTTCACTCTGGAACAGTGAAGATTAGAGTCAAAAAAATATAGAGTGCTTGCCCAGTGAGGGGTGGTTGTACCTTGGAGGCAGGTATCTTTAGGATGGAGATGTGCTGTAATATTACAATTATGTTAAAATGAACCAAATTCATCTGAGGAGAGTGATTTTGCCACGGTTGTTGGCTCAGCAGCTACACATCTTCTCCACTCCCATGGCGGACAGGTGTTGTGCAGTTTCTCAGCTGCAAAGTCTGCCCATCTCCAGGGCACCCTGGAGCAGGCTGTGCAGGAGCAGGATGAGGAAGATCTCCGCACCTCACCTACTTCTGGCAAGAGTTTCCATCCTTCCCAGAGCCTCCATGAGAGCTGCCAGGCTGCAGACAGAGGAACCCCTTTGGACAAGTCTCCCTGATCCTTCAGACACGTGGATATCAGCAGAAGTCACTCTTCCCTGAGGATGCACGTGGCCAGGGAAGGCCAGAAAGCAAAAATGGGGGCCTAGCCCATTCCAGTAGGCATATCCAGAATCCAGAGGCACAGCAACAATTCTCCTCCATCTGCCACTTCCCAGTCCATGGCTCCCAGGATGCTCTGGCAGTGCCATAGGAGAAGAGCCTTGGTGTGAGGCTGGACAAGATCCTCCAGCAGCAAAGGCAGGTGTGCCCATCTCCAGGGCACTCTCTGGAGCAGGCTGTGCAGGAGCAGGATGAAGAAGATCTCCGCTCCTCTCTTACTTCTGGCAAGACCCTCCATCCCTCCAGAGCCTCCAGGAGATCTGTCAGGCTGCAGACGGAGGAACCCCTTTGGAGAGGTCTCCCCGCTCCCACAGAGCCACCCACGGGTATCAGCAGAACCCGCTAATGCCTGAGTATGCACACGGCAAGGAAACGCCTGAAAGCACACATGGGAGCCCAGCCCACTCCATCCTCACTGCTCCGCTACTCGCCGGCTTCACCGCCACCCTCCGCCGCCTCCACCGCCGGGACCCGCGCCCGGGACCCCGCAAGCCGCTCCCGGCACCGCCTGTGCGCTCCGAGCGCCGCCGCCACCGTCGTGCCCTCGGCGCGGCAGCGGCCCTTCCTTCCCGGGAGGCGGCACCGGGCGCGGCGGGGGCACGGCCGCTCCTGCTCCCGCTGCCGCCGCTGCTCCTGCTCCCGCTGCCGCTGCTGCTCCCGCTGCCGCCGCTGCTCCCGCTGCCGCTCCCGATGTCGCCGGGGGCAGCCGAGCCGCAGCACTGGCCGGCATCGCTGACTGCCAAAAGCCACCGTGCCCGCGCAGCTTTTTGCCTGGACGGCGGTGGCGGCACCTGGCATTCACGAGCCCAGATTTAAATCCCATTCCAGATCCCAGATGTGGAATGTTACAGCAAGAGGAGAGAGAAAAAAACTCTGAATAGACAAAGCTGTTTCTAGTTCCTTCAAACAGATCTTCTTTTCTTAACTTTTCAAGCCCTTCATTGTTTCATTTACATATACACTGATATTGTATTTTCAAACCAAAGAGATCAATATCCAGAATTCCTCATGGTCTAAAATCCAGTATATATAATACAGGAGCCATGAGCAATGGCAGTGTCCTGCTCTCTGTGCTTGTCCTGCTGCTGGTCACTGTGGCTGTCCAGCTGGCCATTGGCAACCACAGAGGTGGCAGACGGGGACATCCACGATGTGTAAGCGTCCCAGGGTCCGGTCCAGGGGATCACGGACTAGCTGAGGAGCTCCTGTGGCTCCCAGGTCCTCCAGGCCTCAGATGACCCCTCCAGCATGCTCCCTGGTCAGCCCCTGCAGCTGTGACCCCTGCGTGGCAGTGGCCCAGGAGCTGCAGGAGCTGATGCTGTTGCTGTGGGCTCAGAATGGGGCATCTGTCTTGCTCTCCTCCGGCATGTGGCAGGTGTTGTGGAAAAAACTGGAGGAGCTGGTGAAGCGAGGCCACCTGCCCTGCTGTGGCTTGTCCAGCTCCTCCAGGAGCCTCCATCCCTCCAAGAGGCTGCTCCCAAAAAGGATCTCCATCTCTGGGAGAGCCTCAGCCCTTTCAAGGATGTCTTTCTGTTGGAGATCATCCAACCATCCATCCATCCATGAACATCTGGCTGTCAGAGATCCTCCATCCTGCCAGGAGCCTCCGCTGACTCTGAGAGCCTCCAGCTCTCAGAGAACCTCCCTCCTCTGGACAGTCACCTTCCTTCCAACAGCCTCTCTCCCTCTGAGAGCCTCCCCGTCTCCAAGAACCTGCATCCCTCTGAAAGCCTCGACCTTCCAAGAGTCTTTATTCCCTCTGATGGCCTCCAGCCCTCTGAGAACCTCAATCCTTCATACAGCCCCCCTCTCTCCCTCTGAGAGCCTCCCCGTTTCTGAGAATCTTCATCCCTCCGAAAACCAGCATCTTCAAGGAGCCTGCATTCCCTCTAAGAGCCTTCAGCCCTTCAAGATCCTCTGTCTTCCAAAATCTTTCATTCCCTCCAAGAGCCTCAATTCCTCTGAGAACCTCACCCTGCCATCCCTCCCAGAGGCTCAGTGAGACCGGCCAGCCTGCAGAAGATGCAGACCCCATGGACAGGTCTCCTTACTCCCTTGGAGCCATGGAGATCAAAAACACCGGCCCATCCCTGAGTATTCACATGGCCAGGAAAAGCCCAGAAGTAAAAATGGGAGCCCAGCCCCATCCAGGGAAGCATTCCCAGGAGCAGGTGGCAGAGCAACAAGTGTCCTGCAGCCACCAGTTTTCAGCAGGATGCTGTGGCTGTGCCAGCTGGGAACACACTGTGCTTGGCGGCAGAGACGGTCCCCAAGTAAGCAAGGAGGTTCCTCCATCTCGAGGAAGCTGCCCCGAGACGGCCACTGACTACCAGGAAGACCTTTACAGTAGCAGGTCAGATGTTCTGAGGAGCATCAGTGTTAAATAAATTAGGATTTTCCCAGAGAGCTGAATATTTTCACTCTTCTGGATTTGACTGCGATAGGGTTCCTTTCTTCCCAGGAGCTGGTGTAGTTCTGGGTTTGGATTCAGGACAGGAATGCTGTGGATCACACACAGGTGGTTTGGTTGCTGCTGAGCTGGGGTTGCACTCCTCAGGGACTTTGCAGTGTTGCATGGGACACTCCATGTTTTCCACTGGGAAGGGAGGGATGAGTGTTGAAGAGGGAGGCAAAGAATGCCTTAAACACCTGTACTGTGTCTCTGTCCCTGTTTGTGAGGTGACCGTCCACATCCTGGAAAGGGATGATGTTATTTCTACACTGCCTTTTGCCATTAATATATTTGAAAATACTCTTTTTATTGTGCATCATAGTTCTGGCCACCTTCATTTCCAGCTGAGCTTTGGCCACACAGAATTTCTCCCTACAGTGACAAGCAGCATCTCTCTATTCTTCTCCTGTCTCCTGACCTTACTTCCACTGGGCACACGACTTCCTTTTCCATCTTCTTTCCAAGAGAAGATGCCTGTTCAGACAAGCCAGCCTTCTGTCTCACCTGCTTGGCTTCCAACATTTGGGAATTGCCTGCTCCTGTGCCCTCAGGAGGTGGTGTTTCAAAAGTGACCAGCACTGAGGGACCCCACTGAGGAGACCTGGAAGACTTAGGAACAAGAATATGCTTTCCTTAACATCCAAAGGGAATTCAAGTCTCAAAAGCTGTGGTAACAGGCCTGAAGGAAGAAAAGGGGGTAAAAGGCTGGGGAAAATCATCCTCCCCTGTTCCCTCCACAGACTGGATATGATTATTAATGGACTCCCAAAGGTAGTGCCTGAGGTAAGGGTAGGAGAGCAGCACTGCATACACATCCCAAAATACCATTGTGACTGGCTCAGAGGCCCCATGCATCCTTTGCATAGATTATCCGAAGAGAGGGTATTTCAAGGACCTAGAAGGGCATTGCTGGGCTTTTGGGATAGCTGCTGTGTAGACAGAGCAAGTTAGACAGCTGAACACCTTCTGTGGTCTCTCAGAGGGCACTTCTGCTGTGAGATTGTTGAGGGTTGAAGAACAACAGGCACCAATCGCTACCACAGTAGCACACTGTAGACAGCACTGCACCAACCGGGACTCTGTAACCCCCAGCATGAGATTTTTTGTGAACTGGAAAGCCAGGAAGTGTGTGGAAAGATGGCCGGGGTAAAGTTAGAGGAAACTGATGTTATATTCCCATCCTAACAGGAGTTATAACAGTATGGGAATTACAGGGTAAAATACAGCTGCTACTCCCTGGATGGAATGTGGTTGGCATGCCTGAGACCTACTCCATGGTGATTCCCCATACACACAATCTGCAACCATAAGCACCTGCCAAGAGGGGTGGAATGGAGGGTGGAGCAGAGTGGAAGCACCTCAGCAAGGCTCTGTTTAAATCCTTGCAGGGAAGGGAAGTCAATGCCCTCCTGCCCCTTCCAGTTCCATGCCGTGTTTGCAGGAGCTCAGAAACAGGAAAAAAAGAGAAACCAGCTCAACAGCGAATTCCTGGGAAAAAAGTCCATCAGGGCAATAACGCTCCTGTGGCTCCTCCTCACAAAGCAGGGGCTGTGGGGAGCACAGGGCGGGAGCAGGGGCAGGTCCCACATTTAGAGTCATGAAAGCCATTTCTAGGGAGATTATTCAGAGATCTGCTCCAAGAGTGGATAGACATGAGTGGCATGGAATGTGGGATTTTGAAGGATTATTCTGCTCCAATGGTTTGAAAGTTCACCCCTGAAGAACTACAGCATCCTGTTAAAGTGATAAAATATATGAAGGAAAAATTCTGTGGCAGTTCAGAGAGGTGCAAAGTTATGCAAGGTGCTGAGCCCTGGCTACTGTTTATCAGACACTTCCTGATACTAGACAGCACCCTCAGAGGGAGGAGGAAAGCAGAGCAACAGGCACCATGGCCATTCAAACTGCTGATGGACCACAGGAACAACCTGTGCCAGTAGCAGTCTCACCTATACAGAAGAAGAAATTGAAGACCAAATCAGTTTGCCTGGTAGGGGATGAAGAGGAAATAAGGCCTTTGGAAAAGGCAGGGCCAGGAATAATTCTGATTCCTACCCCCAAGTGAACTCCAAGATATGCAAAAAGATTTCAGCTGCCAGTCACATGAGACCCTGGTGACCTGGCTACTCCAATGCTGGGATATCACAACCCAAAATATGAAACTAGATGGTAGCCAAGCAACTGGGATCCCTGTCCTGGGATGCAGGCATTGACAAGCGGATTGGGAAGAGGACAGAAACTCTCAGCCTCTGGAGGTGACTCCTGTCAAGTGTGAGGGAAAGGCATCCTCTCAAAGGTGATCTAGTAGTGTGCCCAAGCAGCTGGAATGCCCTGGAGAAGGGTATCCAGTACCTGAGAGAATTAGCTGTGCTGGAGCTAATCTGTAGGGACTCAAATGATGAGCAGTCCCCTGTAGCTCGAGATGAGGTCCAGTGTACACCATCCATGTGGCAGAAGTTTGTACTTCTGAGAAAGCATGCCATCGTTGTACACCAACTCATTGGCATTGACGTCAATGAAAGAAGGAGAATAAATAATGCTGACTCTGGCAATATGAAGACAATTCTTGTCCTCCCTACCTACCTGTACCTTGGCTGTGGAAAGACTGTTGAAGCCCACTGACACATGTGGAAGACTCAAGCACACCAGAGAAGAAATGTCCCATGCCCCACCAATACAGGCCAGAGTCTCCGCTACTGGGAGGAAGCACCCCCTGCTCGAGAGAGAGGGTACACACCAGGAGGTAACTAGTGGATTTACCTGCCTGACCACGGAGAGGAAGCGGGGTGGAAAACCTGCCTCTGCCCTAGCAGCACAGGTACATGAGAGGAGGAACAATCACTGCAGGAAATTCTTCAAGGATAAATGCTGCTCCAGGCTCCAGGGGCCAAGTCCTCAGGTCCTCAGACAGAATAAAAGGGGTGATGTTACTTCTGACCCTCTTGAAAGGATGTCCAGTTCCTATCTACAAGAAGTGAGCAATGAGTACTATGGCCAGAACTAGAGAGACCCTGCCTCCAGCCAGGTGGGGGAAAGGGAAATCAGNCTCCAGCCAGGTGGGGGAAAGGGAAATCAGATCTATTGGACTGTGTGGGTCCGATGGTCTGGCAAATCAGACCCACAAGAGTATAAGGCTTTAGTTGACACCTGTGGGAGCAATGTCACAAGATGCCATCAAGATACGTAGGGGCAGAATCCATCTCTATTTCTGGGGTGACAGAGGGATCCCAACAGCTGACTATTGGAAGTTGAAGTGATCCTGATCGGGAGTGAATGGCAAAACACCCCCACTTGCCCTTGATGTCATCATATCATAAACTGATACGGGGTTAGGTACCACACTCACAAGAAGAGACCAAGCAACATTGTGACCAGTGGCTCCAGACTTAATACAGCAAATGCTTAGATCAGACTTGTTTCCAACCTGCTCTGGGCAGATCTGTTGTTATCTCAACTTTTTGTAACTCAAGTTGAGTGCCAATTAGTGCTATTGTCGTTTACAAACAGTACTCCCCAATTAAGTGCCCCCACCAAGACTCTCCAAAACCACACACCACTTACTCAGTTCTTTCCCTTCCACCCTCTTCCCCTACCCCTCTCCGCTGCAGCGGATTGGAGTATTGGAGGAACAAAAGGCAAAGATCAGAGGTTGAGATAAAAATTATTTACTGGAAACAGCAATGAGATAAGAAAATGAACAGTAACAACAACAATATTAATAATAAAAGTATGTAAAAGAGAGAGTGCAGAGCTCAACCTGACCAAAGCTCCATCACCCAAATTACTCCCTCTGGTCAGGACCAGGATCACCCCACCACTACGTCCAACATGCTTGCTCCATGGGAAGCAATGTCCTTCTTCTCAGAAGCAAGAGAAAGGGAATCCCTTTTTCCTACCCCTGGCAATGACAGGATGTTTATTGAGTAACATCTGGGCTTTGGCCACATCTGCTCCTGGTGATCTGGGCCAAAACCAGGACAGTACCAGAAAAATAATATATTAAGTCTGGCAACATAAAGGCTACTATGTGTTATAAAGCACTGAAATTATTACATACAGCCAGTGGTAGTCTAATATGTAGTTAAAGTATTTTCCTACAATTATTTTTGCAAGTGTGATTTTTTTGTGCATGTGATAATCAAGATCTGGAAAGTTTTCCTTATATCTCTTTATGAAAGGCTTTATGGATATTTAAATAATATTTTAGCAGGAAACATCCTCTCTTTATGAACTTCTTCCTTGCAGGGTGTAGTTCAATAAAAACTGAACTTTGGAACCCACTGCTAACTCATGCCTGTATTTTTGCAGAACACACTCTGAATTTGCAGCTTCCACCCCTTTCCCACTCAAAATGCTCTGCCAAGTTCAAGTAGGAAGTACAGCATAGTGCAGAGGCAGTTTCTTCTTTTGATCAGCCTTCCCAGAGGCTGAGGCCACACATTGCTTCCAGTGATGAAAGCAGAAAGAGATTCAGCATGTTTATAGACTCCTAACAAAAAGCTATTCGGCCAAGTCTATTTTGGGTAGCTTCAGTTCAACACTAGTTCTTTTTTAAAGTAAACTCAAAACTTTAAGGGTTCAAATAACTTTTCATAAAGTAAAATGCAGTATTTTTTTAAGTTGCCACATTTAAGTTGCCACATTTCCCCTAACCCTAACCCTAACCCTAACCCTAACCCTAACCCTTTGTCTCGTAGGCTACTTTAACAGGACATTAAGCAAAACACTTGAGAGGCAGGCAAATGTTGCTAATACAATATTAACTTATCTCTGTGACTCTACAGAAAGACACATCTTACAAACAGTCCTTTCAAAAACATTCCTATCCCATTCAAGGTGAAATGAAACATTCTCTGTTTCTTCTGAAATTCACCAATTAATACAATGTCATTCCCTAAATAATTTTAATTTTTTACCAAGGAAAATATGCTTATAGGTGAGAACTGTGCCAGCTTAATTATTGTATTATGACTACTTGCATATGGAAAATGGTAAGTTCTGTAAAATTAATGTTGGAAAGGAGATACTGTTTCTTTATGGAATACTATACTATTTGATAATACTATTAATGTATAATAATATATTAATATTATTAATATATCGTAGTATCCTGCTTTGTAAATAGAAGCTTGCTCTCCTTTAAAACTTAATGGTGAAGTGTTTCCTGCAGAGCTGTACTACAGTGCACGTTTACCACATCATACAGTAAGATATGTCTCACAGAATCAGCAGAATCACAGAATCAACTAGGTTGGAGAAGACCTTGGAGATGATGCATCAAGTCTCAGTTGTATGAGGTCTTTCACAGATACTGTGTATTTTATTTAAAAAACATTTGCAAGACCAACTATTTTCCTCTGAAACAAAGCAGATGCATTGAATTATTTCTGAGTATTAATTGTAATTAGCACTTAGATGTATCACTGACTTTACAGATTGACTTTGCTGCTTCTGTCAGTCCTGTCATCAGTAAACAGCATTTTCATCTATAGAAAATGCTGGGGGTGGGCAGGGTTTGACACTGACAAGATTAAAAAAAAATATGTAACAGGCAGAGCTCTCTATATATCTGCTATGTGCTCCCACATTCACCAGGACTGATTGGAAAAATTCAGAGACAACTCACACAGTCAAATTTTATGTGGAAAAAATAATTCACATGGAGATTAGGTGACACTTATAAAATGCTGAACTTTTTCTACATGTTAATCAACTAGTGTGAAAGAGATTTATCAAAATGCATATTTTGTAACATGTAGCAGAGCAAAAATATCTTCTGTCATATGAAGACAGAAAAAATTGCTAGTTATCTGCATGACCAAAAAGGTACCAAGTCCTATAGATACAAACACCTGAACTTTGACAGGGACAATAGCAATCAGTCACAGTGTGTGGCAGATCATGAAACTCACACTGGACTAGGTTAGTGAATCAAAGTATTGCTAAAATTGAAAATACTAATTCAACCATTAATGATTTAAAGAGATTAAATTCAGCAGTATTGATGCAATAAAATTCTACCAACATCATAGTCCTGAGGCAAATAGATGTCTTGATAACCTAAAAATTGAATTTGCACTGTTCTCTCTGCCATGAATCATAAATAAAAGTCCTATAATGGTTAATTCAGCCTTTCAGGTTTCCTGAGGAGACATTGTTCTTCGTGGACAGTAAAGAGTCCTCTGCAATTTTTATAAGCACATATTCTGATACCCATTACTAGTTAGTTTTTTTTTTTCACATTGGTGTACTGTGTTACAAAATCGCCATTTCCTCCTGAGAAGTAACTGGGCACATACGTACCTTCTACAGCAATTAGCTAGGTAATTATTTAAATAACAACATAAATAAAATTCCTTTTGGACTTTATACTTGCCTAAAAATGTTGAAAGCACTTTGAATGCATGTGAAAACACATATGCAAATAAATGCTGTGGGGGCGTAATTGGTACTATCTGTGCATTAAAATAATACATTGATTAACACTGTTACACTTCTAAAGTTGTTATTGGAATGATGAAATTTTAGAAAACTGTGTTCCAGTGTCTTCTTTAGCATCTAAAGAATCTTATAGATCGTCCTCGTAACTAAATTCACGTCAGCTGGATGTGAAGGAAAATGCTAGCCAGCTTCAAGACCACTATGGATTAGTCCTGTTAATACAAGAATATACAGAAATACACATATATAGGTCCAAAGAGGGGGGAAGTTCTAGTTTCCAACAGAACTAAAATGAAAGTTTATACACTGATAGAATTATATGGAGAAAAAGCTAGTCACAAGTCATGTGATTTTCTTATTCTTCTGATATTCTTCTCATAGGATGATGATGATGGTGTTCACAGGAGAGAGATTCATGAGAATGACTGCTTGCACAACTTTGAAGAGTGTCTCTTTCTCATGAAAAGCTCGAGTCCAGATCTTGTATTCAAGGAAAAGCCTGAAGGAAAGTGAACAAAGTTTCTCGAACCATTTTTCTACCTGCATTTTGCCTAGGTAATAATAGACTATATCATGTCATGTTTGCATTCACTTGTGTCTAACATCTAGAAAAAAAGGGCCACATTTTTGGCTGCCTGGTAAGACACTATCATAAAAATGTTAAAACTTTACAAATTAATCTATAAAGAAAGCTCATCTTCTTAGTTATGGATTAACTTCTTACACACCAAGGCTTCTCACCTAAAGCAAACTATACCCTCATTTTAAATTAGCTTACATTTGAGACTGATTTCCACTTTCTCTTGGACTGGGAATTTAACTATTTTCCAATGACAACATAGGCTATATCACATGATAGTCCTTCAGCAATTACTCTAGAGTGTCAGCCAGAAGTCCTACTGATGTATCCTATAGCAGATAGCACCATTATTTCGTGTGGCATTGAAGTGCAGTTGGTAACACCTAAGCTAATTCATCAATAAACATACAAGTAAAGTAACGCTGGTAAAAATGTCACAAGCTTGAGTGAGACAGATGAAAAGGTCTAAATTAATAATTTCATTATAGTTAGCAAAATTCATCAATTAAAGTTTAATGCTTAGCTTTTTCATGCTTCTCAGCTACTAGCGTGCAAATACAAAGCTATTTACCTCCTAACTCAAGAGATGCATCCCCCACTCTTTGGGAATCACTTCTGAGACCGGTTTTTCCTCCAAACACTTGCCAGGATAGGGATTTCCTGACTAAAATGGCACAAAGAATTTGTCATGTTAATGCTTGATCTGTCAGCATCCATTCATGGATTGAATTTTTCTTGAGAAAAATACAGCATGCTATAAACTCAGCAGTTCATTCTCTTCTAGTGCATCAAGATAGATTTGTAACTTACACAGTGGCTATTTCTTTAAGCACATTTTTTTTTATTCGAAGATAAAAACCACACTAACTAAAATACTTCTGCCATAGCAATGCCTAGCTTTTTAACTTAAGATACCACTGCAAAAATCAGGCACTCCTGTAAAAATGCAGCAACATGCTTAAATGCTACCTCAGAAAGGAAAAAGCAAGTGGATATGCATGGCTTTTTCTTTTTCTCTATAACCTGCAGCCCTATTTTTCCTCCCTCCATTGTGGTCCTGCACTGGCATTCCACTTCTTCAACTGGAATTTGAAGACTGTTTACTGCTAACTATTACATTATCAATGTTCTTCACGGATCACAACCCAGAAACCCAAACTTCGTTCTGGTTTGGTTTTTTTGGTCTGTTTTGCTGGGTTTTTTTCTGCAGGTATAAATCAGTGCAAATTCCTGGAGTGGTATGGTTTAAGATGGAGAGTGCTATCAAGTAGACAGTGGAAGCACTACTTAAAATTTGCTTTTCAGATTTTCTTGTTCTTGTAATGTGATTGTCCAGTTCACTGGGTCTACAGGAAATTTAAAGCAGCAGCTTTAACTTCTGAATCTTTAGTCGTTACTGAAGTCAGAATAATGGCACTTTAAAGATATGTTTAAATATGTATTCTTATATATGTCCTTTGGAAAAGTCTTAGGATTTATGAAATATTGCTGAACACTCATTTTTCTTCATAGGCTAATCTGTCCGAAGTCTGAGCAGGTTATTTAAAATTTCAATCACTTCTAACAGAATGGTAGTTCCTGCACCACTGATAGAAACATCTGGATTTTATTCCAGAAGCATTCTACAATTCCGGCTGCTAAAACACTTTTTCTCGCCGGAAACTACTCTGTGAGGATTTGATTTTGTTCACCTGCAGAATTCCATTGGTATGACCTTTTCATTGAAATGCACATGCAGCAGCCCTCAAACTGAGAGGAACTGACATTAAAATAAATCACAGAAAGAAGTGAGTACATCACTGCCACATTGGCGGACGCTTTGAGACCTGTTGAGAACTATTCTCTTGCGAAGCAAAAAAATACAAAATGCAGACAAAATCAAAGCCAAATGGGAAGAGTTATACCCTCAGAATAAATTAAGAGCATATAAATACATGTTCTGAAATGGTCTCCTACTCTTTTCCAGAACAAACTCACACAGTAAGTATGTCATGCTTGTACTTGCAGTGATTTAATACAGATGGTAAATTCAATACGTTAGCCCCATAAAGAGATTAAACTGGTGCCAAACAGGAATATAAAGCACGTCTTGCATTTCACACAGGCAAAACAATATTTATATGTGTATATATAGAGATATAAAAATGTATCTATTATACATAATATATATATATATACTCTTCACCATATATCATTAGATAATTTTATGTTATTTATATATATTATTATATTTATTATGTAATATAATATTGTAATATAGAATAAAAAATATAAAGTATAATAAACACAGAATAACAGAATAGTTGAGGTTGGAAGG
>VWPU01005442.1:0-36269 GCA_013398955.1 Callaeas wilsoni
CCTTAACAATTCTGTGATTCTGTAAAGACTGGGAAGTTGGGACTTAGCTAGTGTCTATTCCACATAACAGCAGCCCGACCAGTCCATGCAAATAGGCTTTGAGCAAAAACCTGGCTTTGCTTGTTCCCCTGGTCCTGGAACAACCTTATTTAAATTCAAAGTGAAGAAGCTCCTACACTTTCCTTCTCACTCACTAAAGAGACAGTCATCTGACAAATGTGCCTCAGTAGCAGAATTTTACTGGGTTTTTGATGAAGGCTCTTATCTACAACCATGGTCAACACCTGCAACTCTGCCTTAGCATCCTTGTGGTGGAGTCTGGACAGCTGGTGCCTGTTTTGATTCCTGAGTACAAGTGCAGGATAGATATGAGTCACCCTTTCCATCTTTCCTCCACACTGCTTCATCTGTCAGGGTATGTGGCACTGTCTGCACTGGATTCCCACCTCAGCAGAAAGGGAGCCCGGAGTGTCACACAGCCTTCCTGAGACTTGGACAGTGATTTGGGAATGAAAGCTTTTTCCTCTTCGCTGAATGCTGTAGGGACAGGAGTGAGGGTTGTCTGCCACCCGAAGGGACATGCAGCACTCTCCTAGCTCACAGATCAGCAGAGACAGACAGATAAAGGTCTGACTTTCCTTCTGCGTTTTTGTGGATAACTTGTGTGGAGCCTGCTTGCTTGCCCTAGGGTGAATTTTGCAGAGCAAACATCATGATACCAAAAGTATACTATGTGCTATGTACCACAGCTAGCAGACAGTTATAGACAAACAAGATATTTAAAGCCTGAAACTCAGATGATAAAATACTAGATGATTAGCAAAGTAATTTTACTCCATTTGTAACAAATGTGCTCATTTGCATGAGGAGTGCAATGAACGTAGATTAGATGAAACAAAAGCACAGAGATTGGGCAGTTTTCCTCTTTTATGTAAAGACTATGATTAGTCTGTATTTTGATATGTGATGGTTTGAAAATATCTTAGCTGAATACAGAGCAAGTGTAACTTCCCTGGAAGTGTTTCACCTGTTGTTAGATGCTTAAATCAAATTGCCGGATTCTTTTCATCAGACCGATTAGATTATCTTACATCCTTACATGTGACATGCCCCCCCCAAACCCCTCTAAACATACTGTTTCCCTGGAATGGGCTTTTTAATTGAGCCTTGCTTATTCCCACTGAAATCAGGGGAGTTTTGCTCATAGTGCCAAGAGAGCCCTAACTTGCAAATCATTTCCAGTTGCCATCACTGAAATCTCTTGCTTGCCTGAAGCTGTATTGCTTGAGATATATTAAGTACTCTTAGAAAATAAAAACAAAATCAGTTTAATTCTTCATTTGAAATGTCAGTGTCATGCTGCTTTTATGTAGGCACATGCATATTATTATTTTCTGAGTGTAATTGCCTTAAGTGCTGTTGATCGTGCAAAGAGAATGGTGCATTCTCTAATTCAAGGCTATCAAAGATCCAGATCCTGAAAATGCTTACGCATGTGGAGAAGGCCTTCTCAAGGGATGACATAGACATCCAGCTACTCTTGTGTTCAAGGCTGGGGTCTGCATTTAGCAGACTGATACTAGGAGAAGCATTCTGCATCTTATCCCTGAGCGGTGCTGGTCAGTGGAGGGAGAAACTTGGCAGAAGAGGAGAAGAAGTGGTGAGAACAAGTCCAGGCAGGAAAAGAGCAGTGTGGATGGAGTGTTTGGAATCTGATGGAAGTAGCCTGATGTGACATAGAAAACACCAGGAAGACAAATGGACAGAGGAAAAAGAGGAAGACTGAAATGTGTGAATCCAGTGTCAGGCAGTGATTCTTCAACTTATTGGTGTCAATGTGAAAAAGCTAGGTTGAAATCTGTTTTCATGGTGTTTCTTGAGGGCTTGTGACTAACTTCAATCCACCCTATTTCTGAATTGAAATGCAAAGAAAGCTGAAGAGGGCTTGAAAACACAGGCTGGACAAAATGACCAGTGCTGGAAAATTAGTCTAGATTGAATACCAGTAGCATTTATAAGAACTGCCAATTCAAACTACCTGCTCTTACTGAGAACTCTCCCTCTCCATTTCATGGAACATTCCTTCTGTTCCATGCTGGATGATTCCTTATGAGCAGCATCCCACAGTACAACATTACAGTGCTAGGATCTTGTTATGTTTAGCCTCGCTTGCTGACTGGTAAGCACTTCATGCATGATCATGAAGTGCTGTCATGATCACCCTCGCAGCTTCAGACCTGCACAGAGCAAGGTGGCTTGATGTAGTGAAGGTAGAAAGACTGTACAAGAAAGACATGGACCCAAGCAGATCCACCTAGTGGATCCAGAGAGGAGCCGCAAAAATGACCAGAGGGCTGGAGCACTTCTCCTTGGAGGACAGGATGGGAGAGTTCGGGCTTTTCAGCCTGGAGAAGAAAAACCTCCTAGGAGACGTTACAGATGACCCAGTACTTACAGGGAGTTTATAAGAAAGATGGGCACAAACACTTTTGTAGGACCTGCAGCAATAGTTTTAAACTACAAGGAGGTAGATTTAGAATTAGGAAAAAATTCTTTGCAGTGAGGGTAGTGCTCAGAGAAGCTGTGGATGCCCCATCCCTGGCAGCAGTCAAGGCCAGGCTGGGTTAGCTCTGAGCAGTCTGGTCTAGTGAAATGTGTGCTGGCCCATGGCAAGGGGGTTAGAACTAGATGATCTTTGAGATACCTTTTAACTCAAACCATTCTATGATTCCAGGATTCTATGATTCTATGAGATTTAGAATAGGTATAAGAGAGAAATATTTCATTATAAGGGTGGTGAAACACTGGCATAGGTTTCCCAGGGAGGTGGTGGATGCCCCATTCCTGGAAATGTTCAAGGCCATGTTGGACAGGTCTCTGAGCTACCTGACAGAGTTGAAGATGTCCCTGCTTATTGCAGGAGTCGTGGGCTACAGAATCTTTAAAAATCCCTTACAAGCCAAATCTTTCTATGATGTTATGAAAAGCAGGAATAGGGTGGGAAAGCTGTAACTGCAATGCACAAATATCCAAAAACATTGCACCCTGAGCATTGCTGGAATTGATAGTACAGAGCAATTTCCTTTTTCATGCATGAATGTTTTACAAAACACTAATTTTATGGCTCCTACTTCACAGAGCTGCTTCCTCCCTCAAGGTAACATCTCAAGAAAGGTCCTGGCACAGCTTGTGAATGAAGTAGGAAAGCTTGTTTTAAGAAGGATGAAGCCAAAATTCTAGAAAGTGGCTGAGAATTTCTTTGCTTTAAAGAGAGAGAGAGAGTTTTACTGGTGAAAGAAAAACACAGCAAATCTGTGAATAGGTATATATCTAGAAATCCCTTATTTTCTGAGCACAGCCTCTTACAGGAACATGCAAGACCACTCCAAGTGAAAGACAGCACTTGTATTTGCTTGTTTTGCTTGTTTCTGTGTCATCACTTCTAGCTTTCAGGCAACTTCTATCCTGTCTTGCTTTAACTACTGCAGCTGCTGAGTCCTTGCACTACTCAGTTGCACACAAGCCAGCTCGTGGGAGCACCACTATCATGTGCCTCTTTCAGGGTGCATCTCACAACTTTACGCATGCCTTTCTGTGTATGTGTTTGTCCATCTGCTGCATTTCACATAGGTATGTTGAGAGAAACTAAATTATGTTTCAAGAGGGGAAAAAAGCTGTTTTAGGTTAGTAGTGCAGTGCCTCTACTTTCACAGGGCAATTACTGCCTTATTGGTATGTAGACAAATGGGGCAGCGGGAAGTTTCTGGGATTCTACTCCTTTAAACAAAAAATTAAATTCTTTCTCAAATTAAGTGACAGAGATCAAACTCATCCTCTTCTGCATGCTTCTCCATAACTGCTGTCTGTTGTGTGAAACAACACTTACAAAAACATGAGTATTCCAGTCTGGTAACTGATGAGGCTGGCAGCATACTATGGCGTGGAAACTGCAGCTGGTCTAGCTCTGATGCTGCTGGAGGAGGCATGAGGAGGACAAAAGGGGAACACTTAGCCTATCCTTTCTTCTGCTGTGCAATGTATTCGCAGGAAAATGAGCTTCTACCCATGCTCAGCTTCCCCAGTACAGGCTGAATTCACAGCACTGATTTTATGGTTAGAGGTAAAACTTGGAGATCGGTCACAAAATGGGACAGAAAACTGGCAGTGGCAGATTTTTTTTCCAGAGCCGTCTGATTAGAGCTTCAATATGGCTAAGATGAGGGGACAGTAGTCTGAGTGCCTCCAGCTCTAGGCAGTCAGGAGCTTTAACTGAAGCGTGTTTTTATCCTTGTAGTGGTTTGACCCTGGCTGGATGCCAGGTACCCACCAAAGGCACTCTCTCACTCCACTCCAACAGTGCACAGGGGAGAGAAAATATAACAAAAGGTTTGTGAGTTGAGAGCAGGACTGGGAGAGATCACTCACCAAATACCATCATGGGCCAAACTGACTCAGCTTGAGGATGTTAACTGAATTTATTACTAGCAAAATCAGAGCAGGATAATGAGAAATAAAATAGGAATTAAGAAACATCTTCCCCTCCTCTTTCCCTGCCCCTTCCCAGCTCTACCTCCTTCCCCAGAGGGGCAGGGAGACATGGTTTTGGCTGCTGCTCAGGGACAGGAGTCATTCTCCTGCTCCAGTGTGGCATCTCTCTCACTGGAGACAGTTCTCCACGAACTGCTGCAACATGGGTCATTCCTACACAGGGTGCAGTCCTTCAGGCATGATCTGCTCCAGCATGGGTCCCCCAACAGGGTCACAAGTCTTATCAGGAGATCTGCTCAGCTCCTTTCTCCATGGGTCTGCAGGTCCCTGCCAGGACCCTGCTCCAGCAGGGCCTCCCAAAGGGCCTCAGCCTCCTCCAGGCATCCACCTGCTCAATTGTGGGTTTCCTTCATGGGCTGCAGGTGGATCTCTGCATNATCCTCCATCGCCTGCAGGTGGATCTCTGCATCCCGATGATCCTCCATGGCCTGCAGGGGCACAGCTGCTTCACCATGGGCTACACCGCAGGCTGCAGGGGCATCTTGGCTCCAGTGCCTGGAGCACCTCCTGCCCCTTCTTCTGCACTGACCTCGGTGTCTGCAGAGTTGTTCTCACATATTCTCATCCCACTCTTCTGTGGCCACAATTACATCTGCACAGTAACTTTTTTTTTTCCCTTCTAAAATATGTTATCACAGAGGCATCACTATAATTCTTGACTGTCTCAGCCCTGGCTAGTGGCAGTTCCATCCTGGAGCCATTTGGCATTGGCTTTGTTGGACATGGGGCCACTCCTGTAGTTCCCCCACTGCCAAATCCTGTCGACATAAACCCAGCACAATCCCCTTCTGCTGACTCTCTTTTCCTTTCTATGAAGCAGCTGAGCTTCCATCAGAGCTGAGGTCACTCCCTCAGCTGATGAGCTGTTTTCCTCTGTGTGCTATGAATATTTACGTGATTTAGGCAAGGTGAAGGACTGAGAGGGAAAACAAGAAGCATTGCCCTCAGCACAGCTTGCAGCGTGACCTGCAGGGAACCAGGTGAGATGTCCCCGTGCACAAAAACAGTTTCTACAGGTCAGATCTAGAAAGGATATGATTTCTTCTAAAGGCAAGGCATGCAGGGGAGAGAATAAATTTTATTAGCTAAGGCAAAAAATCAGGCAAGTTCTTGTATGCATGTCTACACAAAGAATGCGCATGTGAGGGATATATCAGTGATAAAAAGTAGGAAAGCCAAAGGAAAATGTGCCACCTTCCAGAAACCCCTGTTAATGACATTTCCTGATACAGCCATCCACAAGCACTTACGGGAGAAGGCAGCTTACTACACTGCAGGTGGCAGGGCAAAGCCCTGGAAACATCTCACTCCCATTTGATGTGCAGGAAGGAAGAGCTTGGCAATTCCTGCAGCTCTGTGGGAAGCTTTCAACTGGTGCTCCTAGAGACTGGTGTCCTTTAAGCTAGGGCTCAGCAGTCCCATCCAGACTTGTGAATGTCCATGTTCATGTTAGTATCTAGACAGGAATGATTTCTCTGGTGAGTCTGCTCCTCTGGTGTGTGAGAAGCAACATTTTCAGGGGTTGCTTCCAACTGTTGGAGACTTTACTGATCTGAAGACAACTGTTTTCCAGACCTCAGAGAGAATTTGTGAAGAAAAGACAAAAACTTTCTCAAACTGGGTGAAGTGACTAGGTTTGTCTTGTCCAGATGAAAAGCCTGAAAGAAAAGCAATACAGAGTTTCAAGGGACTTGTCTACTGTCAAGAATACAGTTATCTGAAGGTGCGCATGGATCTCCAGTGTCTAATCTAAGAGGGGAGCAGCTTTCTGGGCATGTTGCTGTCTCAGGTGCAGCCAACAAAAACAAAAAGTCAGTTGATGAGGTGCTGACAGGTGAGAGTGGAGCTCCTTGGGGACATTGTTTCAAGGAGCTAAAGGCTGCCAGAGAATAAGACTCCCAAATGAAATGGAAGATGGGGAGGTCTTAATTTCTGTGCCCAGCTTCTGCTTTACAGAAAGCCACCACCATTTTCCCAGGTGCATACATGCTCATTTGGGAGATTTCATTGTTCAGTGTGTGAAGCTCCGGCACAGATGAGTTATGAGGGAAGAGAGAAACCCCGCATCCATGATGTGGGCACTAGCACTGCCTGGAGTTAACTATCTTAAGGGGATGTACCTGGAGGACCTCACACAGGCAGAACGTGGCTGGAAGGGAACGTGTGAGATCCTTGGTAAGGAGGCCACCCTCTGCAGACATGGATGGGCCAGGGGGTATTTCAGTGCTTATGCTGAGGCAATGGCACTGTGACTGTATGAAGGTGAGCCACTGCACTGGGGCTGCTGGGGCAAGGTGTAAACTCAGCCCTGGTCCTCCACAGGCTGATTTTGGTGGATTTTCAACATGTCCTTGAAAGCAGATGCGTGCCCACACACATTGTGGAACCCTAGCCTCCTGTCTTACAAAGGCTGCTTGGGGCCAGAGCAGCTGGAACTGCTGGCATGGAGATGTGCTGTGATGTCTTCTGGAGAACCAAGCAACAAGCCAAAATCCAGGCTTTACATTCAGTTGTCTGCTATGTGCTGCCATTAATCCACTTCAGTTTATTTGGCAGCAGCAATCAGAATGAATTAATTTGGGATTTTCAGACTGTTGAATGTTTTTCCTCAGGCAGCTTTCTGTTGAGTTCTGGGCTTTGGGGATTAGCTGCTATTTAAAGCAGCAGTGTGTGAACTTTCCTGATGGCTTGTGCTCTGTCTGTCCAACTGAGACAGAGGAAGAAGTGATGCGTGTGGGTGCTATTCGGTGCTGCCTTGGCTCCTCCATCCCTGCTGGGATTGATCTTGTTGAGTTTCTAGGGTGTAGGCTTCAAATCTTCCTGTGTGCTGTGGCCTGCTGTTTGGCAGCTAATGTCGTGCTAGAGACCTGTACAGTCTCGATCTCTCCAGGAAGGGGATATGCTTGACAGACACTTCTTTGGGGCTAAAGCAGCTGTTTTTCGCTGTTAGCTTCTTGATGCAGGCAATTCTATCTGCTGCTTCCACTTGCAGAGCCCCAGGAGACCAGTCTTTGGTGTTGGAAGTAAAGCAACTAAATAGAAAGATTGAGCTATGAAAAAGTGGCAGGGGAGTTTGGGGAGTGGTGCAGGGATGCAGGGAGCTGCTGTGTGAGAGAAGCTGTCTCCAAGATGCTCAGAGCAGAAGCAGGAGCCTGTGTCCAGGGACCTGAATGCACTTAGCAGGGGCTGCCCTCTCCCCAGCCCAGCACCAGTGTGGGCAAGAGGGTCCACAGCAGCACCACATGTTGAAGATGATGTGCAGTGTTTCCCTGCCTGCCTGAGCATTTAAGCACACGATTCAGACCTTTCATACCTTCTTTTAAAAGATTCTTTGACTTGAGTGCACACAATAAGGTTCACAGGAGTCCGTGAGAAGAGCCTGGAGTCTGGGAATTAATTGCTCAAAGGCAGTTGCTTAAAACTTCACATAAAGGCTGAGATCTGCAGCCTAACTTTCAGATGGGCAGAGAATATCCCAAGGGCTTTAATAGCAACCATTTGGAAACAAAACAACAGAATTACCCAATAGGCTTGTGTGACTGACATCAAATTTTCAGCTTCTTTTTATGCCAAGCTCCAGTTTTTCCTCTTTTTATACCGAAAACTAGCTTTGCTTTACTTTGCAGTGAGAATTTAAAAGGGGAGCCAGGATGAAAAACAGAGTAACTGCAATGGGTCTTCTGGTCTTGATTTCGCAAATGCACTTATCTGGGATGCTGCAACACAAGGTCTGTGAGATCCACAGAGAAGGCTGTGTTTGACCACAGCTGACCCAAACTTGCACTGGCTGGAACCTGACCATCAATCCAGTTTTCAGAAGATATAGCTCTGTTTCCTCCAACAGCTGTAGGAGCAAGCCTTGTACTAATCCTTGGATAGACTTATGCTTAGGCCTTACCTGGAATCTGTGGTTTAGAAACATGAATCTGTTTTGGAAACATCTAGATAAAAATCAGTGCTTATCCCACACCTTCCTATTTTCAAACTAGGCATTTTTAACTGGACAGAAGTATAGATCTGTGACAAAAAAGCAGCTAGAACTGTCCTGGTGATTGATTTTGTATTTGCAAGTTACTATAGAAAACCTTTCAATCCAGAAGTATTTTAGCTGGCACTTGTTTAAATTGGATTCTCTGAAAATAGCACGAGTTATTTTAGAAATCTTTTCTGCCTTGAGCTTCTTAGTACCTATTAGGAAATTTTAAGTGTGCATTCACTATGCTAAAAGAATAATGGAGAACTCAGAGCAACCAGTTCTGTGTGGGATGCTTAAAGCATTAACATATTTTGAAGAGATTATTTCCAAAATAAGATACCTAGAGTTGGAAGTGATCATAATGTGAAATTCCTGCTGTTGAAAGATACAGAGTGGGAAATGTAGAGAGCTAGAGGCATGTATGTGTTCTGGATTAGGATTAAGTGTTTATGTGTGCACTCTTCCAGCCTACTGCTATAGCATTATCAATGTCCATTCATACATAACAGTTGTAAAAGTTATTCAGTCCAAGAGTCAGTTTCTGTGATCTGAGAACTTCACATGGAGATACTAAACTAAGTTCTGGCAACTCAAAGCAAATAATGTTATTTGTTATTATATAGCTGGTTTTATTGTTTCTCTTTTTGTACATTGGAGGAAATTTTCCTTTCAGTGGGAAAATTACCACTGCTTCCACAGCAGGGAGAACAACCCTTTGCCTGCGCCTTTGTTTTGGATGGAGGAGTGTGTGCTAGAGAAAGCCACATGGTACTGGGTGGGGATGCAGAGGGGTGAGCTTCTGTCGGATACAGCTTTGGCCACCCTGCTGCCCCCTAGGAGCCCTGTGATTTTGGAAGTGTTAATATTTGCGCAGAGGTAGCTTCAGGATCCCCAGCTGATCTGGTGAAGGAGTCCTGGGAGGAAGGGAGGGGGATAGTTGTATTATGGGCTGGAACATCAGCAGTGTGCAGGAGTATTCTTGCAAGCTTCTGGGAGATATTCTGAAAATAAGGAAGTACTGCAAGGTAGGGACAACCTGTAGGGATGATAAAACTAGTGCCCATTTTCTCTCCTAAGTCACAGGACCACCCCTGAAGCTCTCCTTGTCGCATCCGAAATGGACCTTCCTCTATTTATGCAATCATGTCCCCATTTATGGACCTTTTCCTGTAATGTATGCTTGTAAAGTGCTAAATCTCCCCAAAACCCCAACATGCATAACAAAAAGTTTGGCATAACCTACAGCATGACAAAAGCTGTACGCTCTTCCACCTTGCTTGTCCTGCTGCTTGAAGCCATCGATTCAGGCATAACTCTGTGGCTGCTCGGTCCTGAGGGCAAGGTTTCTGTCCACTGCTTGGACTGCTGCAGCTCTTTCTCAGTCCACCTCCTTACAGAAGTTGCTGCTACTCAGTCAATGAATTGACTGCAAACACACATCACATACATACATACACACATAGAGTTTCATAGCTCTGCATTGCTCTTTATCCAAAACCCAAAACTAAACGTCTGATCTGCATTTAGTCTAAAAAATGATCCGTAGTCTACTGAGTTAATTTATTTTCCTTATGCAATGAGCTGACAAATGTGCTCTTAGAAACAAAGGGTAATGTCTGCACTTGAGGTTTTCTCCTTACACAAAATTACCTCAGCCCTCAAGCGCCTTTGTGTTGTGTTCAGTGCCTTGCAACAGTGCCTCCATGTTTATCAAAGGAAATGTGAGCTTTTTGAGAGTGTCTTGAGTAATAGTCGAGCGAAACAGCTACTGGTGGGTATTAAAATACTTCTCTAGTTTAAAAAGTTCATGCAGCAAACATTTGTTAACAAGTGAGAGTTCTGGAAAGGCAGTAAAATGAATCCAAATCAAATTGAAACCCGTTATGGTCATGTCTTACCTGGCCCACATGAAATAAATCTTGAGAGAGTGTTTGAATACATCCCTGTGGAACTTGTCGTCAAAATGCCTTCTAAACGAAAAGACATTAAGCAATTTTTTGTCTGAAAAATGTTTCCCAGTGCCCTTCATGCCCCATTGCCTCGGAGTGTTTTGGGCTCACACTAGTGCTAAGCAAAATCTTTAAATTTGTAGTAAATAAGTACCCTGGAGAAAACACATAATGAGGAAGAGAAGCATTGGCTGTCTTCGTGGAGTGGTCCTTTTTTTTTTTAACACTCCCTGATGACAGGCTGGGGCACTTAGGTCAGGTTTCCAAGCACAGCTTCACTGTTACAGCAGTTGGAGGTACCCTCTTGTTCCTTTGGACAGGACACAACTACAGAGCAGAGCTGGGACAGACCCTTTCATGCATTTAACTGTCTCTCAAACAGCTGGAAACACCTTCAAGTTTTTTCCAGCAGCTGGGCACAGAGAGGCAGTGTTAATGCACCTTCTTTTCCTTGCAAGGGGCCACCCTGACCTTTACAGCAGTGATTGTGACATTGCTGCAGATGGATGCTGAGTGAAGGAACGACACAGGTTTGGAGACTAGCAGCCTGCCACCTTGGTCAAATCCTGGTTGCCCCAGGTGCTCAAGGAATACACATTGGCCATGATGCAGGAATATAAAATGAGGTGGGTTCTGGGAGGCACCTTTCCTTCACATGATGATGTGAAATTGCTGAGCTGAGTCACTGCTCAGAGAATGGCTTCACCCTGGCACAGCAGACATGGCAAGGGGACAGGAGCATGGATCCTCCCTGCAGTGCCGCTGTTCTGTGCTGGTGAGGCCATGGCCACAGAACCAGTTTCCTCCTTCCTTTCTCTTGGCTTTTGCTATACAAGTTACAGAGCCTGGGGCTGAATCTCACTCTGCCCTGGAGAAACTGTGTCTTCCAGGAGGTTCTTCTGGCTGGTTTGGCATATTTCAGTCAGCTATGACAAGGGTGTGCTGGTGGCACGCACCCAGGAGCCCTTCTCAGACCAACGGCTAGTGAGACAAAACTTGCTGGCATGGCCTGGGATGTGTGCCAACATCATTCATTGATAGGCAAATCTGCCTTTGTTTCTAGGAAGAGAAGGAATCCTCCTGTCCACTTTAAGAAGACAGACAACACTGGGATGTGGTGCTGGATTGGATCAAGGCATTGGGAGGCATAAAAGAAATTACAATACTAAGGCTGTAATAAATACAAATTGGAAAATAATTACTGAGGTATGTCACTACTCTGTGAAAGAACCTGGAACCCATTTGAGCTGGGTGCAGACAAACCATTTGGACAAAGGTCTTGTCAATGAAGAAGGCAGCCCATATTCAGCGTGACAGATCTTGTGCTGGATATTCACCCAGAGGAGTATCCTAGAGTGTGGCTGGGATGCAAACAGCAGCATTGGGATAGAAGTGGAGCAACAGTGTCAGATCTGTGCTTGCTACTGGGGTGACTGCAGCAGAAATGCTGTGCCCAGCCCTGAGCCTGCAGCTCAGAAACATGCTGCTAATTTAGTGGAGGCTCTGAGAGGAGGGAGGAAAACGAGTAGAAGACCAGGAAACTTGCTTTTGTAATGAAACAGTTGGGAGTTCAATTTATTTGACTTATCACCCAGGAAGCCATGGGCTGACTTGATCCAAATCTGTAAGTACCTGCTGGAAAGAGAGATGTCATGGCAGAGGGCTCTTCAGTAAAGCAGGCAGACAGATAACAAGACCCAGTTGCTGCAGCTTAAAACAAAACAAATTCAAAGCTGAAATGAAGGGCAGTTTCTCCCGCCTGGGTTAATTGAGGGCTGTGGTAGAATCTCAGTCCTTTTCCAGAGGTTGCCCTTGAACCTCAGCACTCCTGCTACATGGAAGGGGGCTATAGCAGAGCAGCAATCCCTCACTTGCCATTCATCTGGAGAAGGCTGGCAGGGCAGTGTGGGGCTTGCTTTAACCCCCACTGTGGCTCACTCTTCCTGCCCAGAGTGACTTGCAGGTGTTGCATCCTTTAAAGTGGAGAAATCACATAGGAATTCAGCAGCAATGCCTTACCCTCTGGCTCATCTCAGGGCTTGCTTTACTGTTCTCTGGAGGCACAGGGCAGGCTGGACCACTGGCAACCTCTGTGGTGCTGGTGCTGCAGGAAGCACTGCCCTGGCATGGGTTGCTTGGCCAGGGGTCTGCGGTGAAGGCACTGCCTCTCTGCTGATAACCCCTGGGGTACACAGCCACTTGAATACTAGAGAGGGGACTGCCTGCAGGTTCAGGAATCTCACACCATGTCCCTTCCCTCCTTTATCTCAGCATAATCCTTTGCTCCCCCAACTCCTTCTGGGTCCCAAACCTGGCTGATCCAAGTGCAAGGCGAGTCTGTGCTGCTTTGGCTTATGCTGCTGAAAGCACAAGGGAGAAAGGGAAGAATTGAGGGAAAAGACCCACAGCTGGATGAGAGATCACCCTTTCCTCTATGCTACTTCAGGAATGCAGAGACCATGCAGAAAGTTCTTCCTTAGCCTAGGCAAGGAAGGCCATCGACAGCAGAATTGGCAAGGCACGTGGAATTATGAGTGTAAAGTCAAAGCACATATGTTTGCGGTGTCTATGTTGCCACGACTCTAGATGGTCTGCAGAAGACAAACAGGCTAACTAAGAATTGTGTCTCTCTTGCTTGGGAGTAGCACATCCCCATTTCATGACAGACAACTCTCCCGCATTCTAGATTCCATGCTCTGTTGTGTGCACCATGAAACAGGCTAACTTTTAGGGGTGCAGGTCTAGAAGATAATCATGTCTGGAGAGAATAATGGAAAAATGATCCTGTCAGCTGTGCATTTTTCCTCTGAGAAATCTCAGAGGAAATAACCTCTGAGACTGAATGAAATCTTTACTATCAGTCTGGGATCAGAGCCTGGGAGCGAAAAAGGTAGAGCCTGGACTTGGGCTGTTGATGCGGCTTTTTCTACGGCTGTATTGAAGTACTACTTTACTGCTATTCCTGCTATTGGATATATTAATGTTTTATAAGACCTTGCACAACACCTCAGAGAGGGTTTCCTTGCTAGCTGAATGGCCAACTTCTCACTGGTAGCTGAATGGCCAAATTTTCACTGTTATGCCAAGGATTAATTCTAGTGTTCAGTCAGCTATGCAAAGTTCTGTCCTAGCTATGGAAGTAGCTATGAAAGTAGTAGATTCTATCTCTGAGACACTGTATGACCTTTTGAATAGAAAGGGAAAGCACAGAGATTTTCTGTGAGCTGCTCTGCTCCACTAGGCAGTAACATACTGCATTTGTTAATGGCAAACTGCTGCTCCCTAGCAAAGGATATTCTGCTCTTCGTGAAATATGCACTGCAACACTGAAGTACTCTAAAGAGGAAATTTTTTGTTTGCCAGGAAAAAACTGTAAGAGTTGGTTGGGTTCAACCTTTCTTCCCTTGGAGAAAGGTGAGAAGACTACTGTTTGCATGATACAGGTTGCTTTTATACCTAAATTTTTATCTTGTTTTAACACATTCCACGGAGATGATAATGAGAAGTGACTATTTATTACCCAAAACTATAATGTTTTTCTAACTGGAGGTCTGAAGCTGGTTCTTCCTCTGTCATAAACGTTTCAGTCTATAAGCTGCAGACCCAGGTGATGTGCACTCTGCATGTGCATCTCCAGTGGCCCCACAGTTGTGTATGCCAAATTCGTGTTTTGGAGGAAAACATGTTTTCTGTTGTCCAGGTTTCCCTTGGTGTTTGGGCTGTGGGGACACTGGCTGCAGCTCCTGGTATTTTCTTTTTCTTCACTGCTAGTGTTTCCCATGGTGGCAACCTTTTTTCCCCACCGTCCTGCTCATGTCTGTACTGCTTCACAAGGCAGGGAGGAGACAGCAAGTGCTGGGACACAATGAGCCTCAGGAGATATTTGCAGCTTCCTTTTGTTGACTCCAGAGGCCTCTCTTGAGTTTGCCATCTAAATGGCTTTGGACCGGATAAAGGCAAATCCTTCCCTGACAAACTCTCTGGAGACTGCATATGTGCTCAGGGCTTGAATCAGCAGAAAAACTTTCAGTGACTCCTTATACTTTGAATAAGGCATGGAAAGTCAGGCCAGTAGTGGCAACAAGGAAAACCAGAGGATTAGTACCTGAGAAGCATAGGGAGAACAGAAAGAAAGACGGGATGGCTCTTCTGAGGTCTTTGATTTAAAATTCTGTAAAAAAAGCCAGAAAGACTTGCTTTCTGTTGTAAAAAAAGCTGATTTTATAATGAGTGAGTAGGAGATTTCAGTTCTGACAGGATCGGCTGGCTCTGGGCTCATAAAACTGCTGTGCTTCCAGCTCTTCCACATATACCATCTTTGCTGAAAATGATGTTTGGTTGAAATCTGCCATATTTGGATGTTTGCCTGTAATTCCAGATGTTCAATGTCCTGATCAGAGTTGTTATGCAGAAATTTGGAGTTGGAGCACTGCAGAGAAACTGGTGTGTCCTATGCCAGTGCCATATTTGCTACACACTGAAATGGATGTGTTGAACATTTTGTACACAATGCAGAGGAAGTCACTCAGAGTCCCAGGGGTTCATTGCACAATCTCGTCTGTGATGGGGCTTGTTCTGTGCACTGAGCTGGACACAGAATCACAGAATGGTGTGGGTTGGAAGGGACCTTAAACCCTACCTAGTTCCAAATCCCCCACCATGGGCAGGGGCACATTCCACTAGACCAGGTTTTTCAAAGCCCCATCAAACCTGGCTGTGAACACTTCCAGGGATGGGACATCCACAACTTCTCTGGGTAACCTGTTCTAGTGCCTTACCACCCTCACAGGGAAGAATTTATTTTCAATATCTAACCTAAATTTCTCGTCTTTTAATTTTAAAACATTCTCCCTTATCCTATCACTGCATGCCCTTATAAAACGTTTCTCTCCATGCATGGGAATGATTTCTGTCCCAGAAAACCCTCCATGAGGTGAAACATGGCAGGCCTGTTTGGGGGCAATATGTATGATACTGAATAATTAAAGCGTTTTCATGATTAACAGGATATTGAAAATCTCTACTTCACAAGATAAGAGAGATTATCTTCCTCCTGAGACTAAGATCTCACTTCTGCTGGAGAAGTCTATAAATGAAATGGAGGAAATGCTTGACTGGGTCCAGACCACAAATCACCCAGCTCCAGTATCCAGTCTTGGACTATGACCAGTGAAAAATGCTCTTCTGGACAAGGATGGTATGGGACATGATATTTGGAGACAATTTAGCAATTCACGTAAAATCCTGCTCTTGATACCTCTGACAGCTCAGTTATGTGGAGAAAAAACTTTTTCCCATTTTGTGTTTAGCCTGCTGCAGAGTTCAATGATGGCTCCTGTTCTGTGATGTGAGAGTAGTGATTTCTGTCACTCCAGGACTGCCCTCAGCACCCCCAGCTGTCCCTCCTCATCGGAAGTCTGTGCCACTTGTTGTCATGCAGGGCTTGTGTCCCTTCCCTGGCCCTGCTGTCTGCCTCTGGCCATTCTTCCTGATGTGTCCACCCCTGCAGCACCAAGCAGCAGGTCACCTTGCGTGAGCATGAGCAATTCCCACTCTTTCCCAGCTCTTAATCACTGATCCTCAGAGCACATCACCTCAAGCATCTTCTTCCAGTCATGGTTGTCTTTGCTGGCCTTTGGGAAGTGAACTTGCAAAAGGCCTCTTATTTGCTGTGAGCTGGAGAGAGGGTAAATTTTAATGACTCTCTGAAACCAATGGGTTGGACAACCTCTCCCTGCAGCCCCTAAGCCTGTGCATTCTGTTCTGTAAATCAGGTGCTTTACTAGATCCACTGTAGCAGAAAATGAAATGTAAAACTGAGTGTAGACTTATTTTAGACACAGTAGTAGCAGAATTAAGAGGGGAAATATCTTTGACTTACTGGGGGAAGTCATTTAGGAAGAAATTGGAATGGTTAATTAGAGAAAATTATCTCTATCTAATTCTTGAAGGCTAATTTAAATGCTCCAGACTTTTTCATGTAAAGAAAAATCTATTTTAATAGCTTAGATTATTATAAAGGAATTTAACTTTAGCGGTAGCAAAAAATTTTCACAAATTTTCCATGAAGAAATATTGTTAAAGTGGCATCTGAATATTATGACAGAGATGTAAAAATCACAGTGGGCCTCTTCTTTAATATTATTATTTCATTCTTGGGAGGTGAAAGGTTGGGGGCAGGAAGAAGACACAAAAAGGGATTTATGAAGCTTTTTGAATTTTCATGTACACCATAAGCAGTAGAAACTTTGAGACTAAAAGCTGTATCTGTGTGATTCCTGAATTTTAAACTATCAAAATAAGCATTTATCCTCTTGACAAAATCCTAGCATTTGTAAAGGTGTCAGTAAAAATACTTCTTTTATGCAGGGGGTATGATATTGCAAGTTCCCAAAACATGTTGATTTGTTAGGTTTCAACTAAAGAAAAGTCTCATGTTGATTAACTACCCTTTTAAAATTTAATCTTTTAATCAGGCTTTCAGTTTTTAAAGGAAGTAATGGGAGTAATGTTTGACAGCTTTCCCAAAGCAGAATTCTGTCTTTCACCTGCTGAAGACCTGAGGTTTAGCAGGTTGAGCTGTCTGTGAGCTCGCTGTAGATCACCTTGCAGCTGTAGAGTGGCTGCAAAGACCAAAGTGAAAAACATCCTTGTCGAACTACCAGTGTGTTCCAGTCTCCTTTGCCTTGGCTGGGATTGTCTGTTGTTTCTCCTTCAATGCAGTAGCTATCTTCTAGCTGAAGAGACTTCTCTCCCAAGGCACCTGGTACCTGATCCTTTGCTAAAGCTCTCCTTGCTCAAGAGAAGCCTTGGCTGGATTTTACCTGTTTTCCAGTTAGAGGAGGACATTACTCCTTTTCAGTCTGGCTAGTTTCCTGTGCTGCCCAGACTGTCTCACCTGATGCAAAGGACATAGTGCATTAGAGAAAAATGATAAAACTGAGCCTGGAGACAGTCTGTGACTGCCACTGTCACTGCAAATGTGCTGCACCAGAATTCATTGCTGTTGGCACTATACCTTTTCTGGAACAACACAAAGCATTTGGACACCAGATTTAGTTCTTACTTTCATTTACCTTCATTTTCACAAGAACTAAAAGCAAGCCAGCCAACAGCTCCTCTGTCAGAAAACCCTTTTCCTTCCAAAATCAGTAAAAACCTGTTGCACAGTTACGTGTTTAGCGTGAGTCCAGGCACCAGCCTGTGTGTGGTCATCAGGCATGAGGGAGAGTTTGTATGGGAGACTCCAAGAGATTGTGTTAGGGAGTCAGCAATACAGACCACACAGGAATAGCCTTTAGTTTTCTCCTGAGAGGTGGTAAACCTATTAAGCTACCTTTGGGAAAGATGAATGACATTTAGTCACTGGGTAGATAACGCATGTCTCATGACAGTATCTGCAATTACCTAATGAGAAGTCGTAGGCTATTTTTTTCCTTTGGGAGATACATTTTCTACGTAGTTATGCATCTTCTGCACCAGGGATACTTCGCTTCATTCTGCTTTTCACTGAAATTTTTGCAAAGGAGTGGAACAGATTTTGCCATGTTTGCCTAAAATAAACATGCAGTGATTTATATTTTCAGTAGAAAAATTCCATTCTGCCAATGTTACTGCAATAAACTTGCCTTTTGTTATTGTTGTTGTTGCTGTTGTTGTTGCTGTTGTTGTTGTTGTTTTGTATAGCCCAATTTTGACAATATTGTGTTTTGAAAAGCATTAGAAGTGTGGACTACTTTCCACAAAAGTGGTCAGTAGTCCACATCTTACATAAATGTGATGTAGCAGCTTTGAGACCAGAATACTGACTCGTGAAGTTACCTTTCTACCTTCAAGTTTTACTGTTAGGTACTCTAATGACAGTGAAATTCCATGATGACTCCTTTGTGACAAAGCTGTTGAGAAGGTCGTGTACTGTTCTGATGACTTCTTTCCCAACTGTTTATTAGTATCTAGCCCATAACTTTTGTAAACAGGATCAAAACCAGTATTCTTCTTAAATTACAAAAAGGATTTACAAGAAAGCAATCAGCACGTTCAGTCCTATGCTTTCAGGCAGAGATATCCTTTAGCTTCATTGGAGGCTGGAAAGAAACAGCGTACAAGCAGCTTACTTGGTAATAACCCAATGCCCAAGACTTTCATGTCCTTCCATGGAGCAGTGCATGCTGGCCAAAGGATTTTATCTGGGTACACCATTGGAGTTTTCTAGTATCACAGACACTGTATTTACAAGTGAAATTAAATACTTTTGGAACGGATTATGTAATAGCACATGGGACACATGGAAAGTAAAGCCAGATTCTGATCTCATTTGGATTAACTTTAATGTGGAGCAAATGCAAGAATTTAAGCAAAGATGGTTCATGTACAGCTTCTGTAAACTGAGTCTCAGTTTGCTCCACGCTGCCACACGCCTCAGTCGATCCTCTCAGCCTTCTTCCCAGTGTTCAGCAAGCTGCTAGCCTGATGCTGTTGTGCTGTCACAGGAGGGTGGACGCTGAGTAAGGGATCACATTTTTTGGCACTTTGTTTGCTCTCTGGCTTTGCAGAGGTTCGAATCCACCAGCCCAGATTCCCGCAGCAGACCTCGACTCCTGCCAGCTGTCACCATCAGAGGGCATGGCAGCAATGTGGCTGTACTCAGAATGATGGTTTCACATACCTTCTATGTGCATCTGTGATACCCTAAACATGGCAGTACAATTCCTGACAGGGAAAAGGAACTTGCAGGGGTAGGATGCAGCTGCAAAAAAAGAAGACAGAAAAGTCTGACGTGGCATGGCAGAGAAGAGGTGGATAGACTGGGTATGAAATGTAGGGGCAGAGAATATCAGAACTGTGAAAGGCTAGTGAGGGAAAGAGGCAGAGAACAGTTAAAGTGGCTTGAATCAGTGTGGAGAGCTTTCACTGAACAGGCCAAAGGGAGAAAGGGAAGTCTCTCCTTCTATTTTTAGCCAAGCAGCTGAATTACTCCACTTCCCTGCCCGCAGGGGTTAGGCAGTAATGGAAACCACCCTCTGAGCAGGAGTAGGGCTGTGCTTTGCCTCCTGGTAGGGCTCATCTCCAGGCGCTGTGTGATGGCATGTGCTGCAGCACAGACCTCCCCTGAGTTGGAGTTCAGGAAAATGAAAATGCTAAGGGACTCGGTCATGTTTGGGCACCTGCTGGCCATCCCAGGGGACTGGGGCATCGAGGGCTGCAAGTGGCTTTCTCGTCTTGATTTCTGGGAGACCACGGCTACGCCTGAGCAGCAGTGTGTTCCAGCCCATGGGCAAGCTCCCCATTAGCCTCGTGCAGCGCAGCCAGTCTCCATTTCTGCACTTGGTGCAGGGTCTCTGCCTGTGAGCTTGCATGCCACATCATTTTGGGTATATTTGGTAAATCCTCAACTATCTAGAGAGATTATCTTCCTGATTTATCATCAAGAACCTTGTTCTTTTCCAGAGGGCAATTCAGTGCAGCTAAATTAGGTTCCTGCGTTGCTTTGTGCTTTGAAAGAGCCTTTTTCTCTGTCTAATGACTTCAGAGTACATGCTTCCAGCTCACATGCGTAAGTTAGGTTATGCTGTGTATATGCTGCTGATTATTCCTGGCCTTGTGAGGTGGCATCATCTCAGAAATACAGATCAATGATGTGCCTAGCTGAGCAAAGAGGATGGGAGATGATGTATAGGGCTGAGGGTGATAAAGGAAGAGCGATCAGGGCAGTCCTGACACGAGTGTTAATAACACTTACAAAGGCCTGGGTTTCCTCCTCTGCAGGGAATTCCTGGTGTTGTATCCTCAGGAGCCATTTTCATTGATGGTGGTCTGTGGGGAAATACGTAAAATCAGTTCATTGTACAGATATTTTTGTTATTAGTTTTTTTTCTTTTAATTTTTTTCTTCCATCACAACCCTGAAGCTGGTGTTTGAGGAAGAAATGGATGAACTGAAATCACCTTTTTATCCTTTGAGAGTCTGTGAAGAGAAGAGGAGATGAAATGTAGCAGGTAATTCACCACTGCCAGGATCATATCTTTTATGCAGAACATGGCCATCAGGTTTAATTTTTCGTTTTGCATTTTTGAGTTATTATCCACAAAGGGTGGGCACAAGGGGGTCACAAAGGATGGAGGTTTCATGTCTCTCTATTGAGATAATCCTTTGCAGTTCAACTTTCGGCCTGTGAAAAGCCAGGCTTTGCTAGGCCTGTGTGGTTTGCGAAGCGTGGGTTATTGCACTGTTGCTTGTGGTGCCCTAGGAAGAGGGAGATCTGATTCATCCCCTACACATTAACAGTGGCGTGAATGTGGTGACCACAACCTAAAGTGGCAGAATCTAGTAAGAATGGTCCCTGTCAGCATCACAGGGCACTGGTGGTGACAAAATAAGCCGTCTTGTCCTGCTGTATCTGGTGTCCTTCCTTTGTTTACATTTGTGGGTATGTATGGCTTATGGTGAGAACAAATGCTCTGCCCAGAAGTTGCCTGGAAGGAAGAAGGATGAGCTGGTGCTGAGTTACAGCAGGGTGGAACAATCCCCTCCCTGGGCCTGCTGGTGATGCTGTGCCTGATGCACCCCAAGACACGCGTGGCCCTCCTGTCTGCCAGGGCACTGCTGGCTCATATTCAGGTTGCCATCGACCAGGACCCTCAGGACCCTTTCCATGGCACTACTCTCCAGTCTCTTGTTCCTCAGTCTGTCCGTACATCCAGGGTTGCCCTGTCCCATGCACAGAATCAGCACCTCCCCTTATTAAACATCACACAGTTGGTGATTGCCAAGCCCTGTAATTTGTTAAGTCTCCCTGCAGAGCCTCTCTGCCTTTGAGGGAGTCAAGACATCCTCCCAATATCTCCTTTGACTTCTGAATAACTGTTGAGCTGGATTTGGGCAATTTGTCCCAGCTGCTGCTCTGGGTCTTTCAACTGGTGAATGCACTGCCAGAGACTGAGGCAGACCTGAGTGCAGGAGGTAGATGTCTCCTGTTGACCTCAGAGCTGCTGTCTGGCTGCTGGCCCTGAGGAGGAAGGGTATCAGCCAACACACCCTGCTGAGTTTGGCTGCAACGTGTTCTTGCTGTAGCAGCCACTTTTTGTTGCTGAGAGACACCATCAGCTCAGGACTGGCTGGGATCTCTGTCCTGGTACTCCCTTCCTTCTGCACTAGACGAACCAGCCTGCACCTCTGGAGCACCAGCAGGACCTTAGTGATGTTATGGCCAGCAGTTAATAACTAGAGAGAAACTAGGCAAATGACCTTCTGCTGCATCCCAATTCTGCTCCAAGTTCTGGGCTCCATGTGCCAATGCAGTCCCAAGATGGGGACTGATGTCATTCTTCTGCAGGGCAAGTTGCTGCAAAAGGAGAACCACAGGAACTCCTCTCACAGGTGAAGGAAAAGCATTTAAAAAGCAGAGGAAAACAAATGCTCAAATTTCAGTCACTTAGCATCTCTGTTCTGATTCAGAGAAATGCATTAAATGAGAGGTCACACCACCGTGGTCCCCACCTATCTTCTGGCCGATTTTGAGGACTCCAAGATTCACTTTTCCTGGAAAGGAGCCAGGAAATTAATTTTCACTGGGGATGCCAATAGCAGTACCTGCTGAGAATAGGCAGTATTCCTCTCACTGAAAGGCTGGGGATGTGCTTATCTGCCTTCACGAAAGGGCTATAGGTGGCCCCAGTAACAATGGATGATTATGGAGGAGGTTTTGGAGCTGGCTAGTAGAATTATTTTAATATTGCTGAGATTTCAGTATACCTGAGATGTGTTATGCCACAGAGAGCCTTGGGCAGACTTTTTTTTGTGATTGCTTCAGCTGACATGATGAATCACTGTTGGTACCTAGTTTCAGCTAGATCTGATACAGCGACTGTCTGTACCTGCTGTTCTGGTTGTGCAGTTTTTTCCATCGTGCAGATTCTGCAGATAGGATCTGTGCTGTGATTTGAACATGAAATATGGGGGGTATAGAAAAACAATGAGATTTTCAGGAAGCTGAAAAGTACATGTACAAGACTTCAGTGATGCTATGTGTTTGAATCTTGGCTCATTTGGAAACCCAACAGATGAAAGTATCTTCTTCGAATTTTGCTGGCAGAGGTATCACAGCTGTACTTGGAGCACTTTTCCCTTTCTGGCTTTACTTCATAATTCCAGCCAATCTGACATTTCTTCTTCTGCTTCACACCTGCTGTTCCCCAGCCTGCATCCTCACAGGCAACACATGGGTCATAGTGGTTTACAAGAAGGTATTTATTTCTCTGGCTTTAACTCAAAATCTAATTTGCTACATGCATTCTGAGGTGCACATCAGCAGATACCTCAGGCAAGCAAGGAGAGTGACTAAGAGGCAAGGATGTGCTGTGGATGCACCCTGGAAATGCTGCTATGTTATGTAATGAGGACCTGGGCTCGACGTAAGCATTAGGTCACAGCCTTGAACATATCCCTGCCTCTCCCGGCAGGTTTGGACTAAGCTGCTGACACGCACAGCAGCTTCAGTGTTGCTTCAGCGTCTGCACTATAAGCAAGGCTGAATGTACATTGTTTTATTGCTCTCTTTTCTGTGCCAAACCAACCCTAGGCAATACCTTGGTTCTGGGGACAAATGAGGGGTAAAGCAAACAAAAACAAAGGAGGGAACACAAGAGAAACTGTTGGTAGCGGTTACTGTTCAGTTCAGACAGATGACAGCATTTTATTATCCCTTGCATGGTAGCCAGGGGAACCTCAGGAGCTCCCTAGCAACTATACAGCAGGAAAAGGAAGTGTCTGAATTCCTGGAGCTAATGTGTTTGTACAGGGCTATTGGCCCATGGGCACTATCTGTCCTGGTTGTAATGGTATGGAGAGCTGCTACCTCCTTCCACAATACTGCCAGGCAGCAAAACCGGCAAAGGCAGTAATTTTTGGAACAGAGCTAGAGGAAAAGCAGCAGATATAGGCTAAGGAATCATGTGGTCGATCTATGAGGAAGGAAATACTTCTCTGGTCATTAACTGAGATGGGTGGCCAGTCTGCATATTTTATAGAATAAAGTTGTTGTGACCTCTGTGTTACCCCTGATCTCCTAAAAATCCACCTTTTCAAATTCCTTTCCTCCTTTTCTATCTCCATTTAATCATCCCTTTATCCAAATCTAATGTTTCTTTGTTTCTGAAGATGACATATGTGATCCTGCCATTGCTCCCCTTACTGCTCTGCTCTAAGTGGATCATGACAAAACAGGAAACCATACTATCTATGTTCCCTCAGGACTGGCTTTATAAAGGATCCCAAATTTCCTTGATGGCAAAGCTTTCAAACGTCTAATGTAGTCCTCTAAAACAAGAAGGTACTAAGATCCTCTAGGAACTGAGAGACCACTGACACTGGAGACAAATGGCTCCATGTCGAAATGTCACCTTACAAGATTGATTTTAGATTTTTAATTTTGAAATTGCGCTTAGACATGTTTGCCCTTTATTATATATGGCATCAATGCATCTTTAATTTCCTCTGCGTTTGGAATTTGTTTGCCTGATGCTATTCCCCTGAAAGGCACCCTGAAAGACAGGGAGAATTTTTCATGAGTTCAGCTTTGGCTAGAGGTAGTACTTGAGGGTTGGTGTGTCCCTCCAGTTCTTCCAGCCCTCTGCTTTGCTCCACACAAACCTCTGTAAGAAAAACTGAGCTGTTAACAAAAAACTCACTCACTCTCTCATCACAAAATCTTGAAAAAAACTACTGTGTTGCTCTGTTATCTCCACATGTAAGCCTTGTTCTTGGCAGGCATGGGTGCATCTTTTTCCAGAGATGGGATTGCTAGGAAAAAGGTCACACGTGTCCATGGGACCGGTAGTTCCCTTCTGCTGCTCACCAGGGTGCAATTTCCAGTCACCGTGTTAAGGTAAGAGCTGCAGACACCTGGAACAGAGCGTGCCTTTCTGATTGGGAACATACGAAGCATTTTGTCTAAAACATTTTGATTTTTCCCTAAATTGTTTGGATGATTGGAAAGGGATGGAGCGCTCTCTTTCCCTGTGGCACGCATTGCTTTCCCCTGTCTTGACATGAAAAGCTTTCCTCACTAAAGGAAGCATGGACATAGCTGTATAATTTTGCTGTTCTCTAGAGTGCTCTGACTAAAGGGAATAACATTTGCTTCACCACTGATGCACATTGCACTGCAGACACTTTGTCATGGCGTATCTCTCCTCTATTCAACTCTGCTATGGATACCTGTATATTATGACACTTTCAACCTCAGCAAGGTATAATTTTGCCAGCTTCATAGCCATCCACTATCTCCACTGCTCGGTCATTTGGAAATGAATCTGTGTCCCCCCACCCAGTTTGGTGCTATTGCAGCATTTCTAGCCATGATGAGCTGAGCAGAACTTGGGCTGATGATTCATTACTGGAAGAGTGTTGAGCATACAAATGAGAGGGTACAATCAGCAGTGAAGCTTGCTTTGCGTATTTCTGCTCTGCTTTGCTTCACCAGTAGGAACATTTCTCAGACCAGCCCGCAATCCTCTGCAGCCCTGATGGCGGGCTCTCTCATGATGTAGCACTGTAGAAACTCCTCTGACAGGCACAGGCAGTGAAAGGAATCTTACTGAATGTGAAGTGCTGCTGGCATGCACCTATGCTAAGCTCCTCCTTTCCTGGTGGCCTCTATCAATGAGTTTTATTAGTCAGGCAAGTGAGGACTTCAAAGAAAGACTGAAAGAAAAATAATGGACATATGCATCTCATTGCCCTCCTCATATAAATCAGTGTGCAATGATGAACCATTATTATTTGTGAGCTTCTAGCTACTTGTAGATGGCCACAATCCAGATTAGATGCTCTCTGTGCCAGTACATCTGATTGTCAATAAGAAGCAGCTGGACTCAGCTGAAGCAAAAGCTTTTTCCTGCATATGACAGAAGAGTGTTGCTAAAGTTGGCTGACTCTCAGGCTGTGTAGGATATATTCCAACAATAATGTTGTGGGGTTTTTTTTGCTAAACACTTTCCAGCTTTTTTTTTTTAAGAAATGTACTCAGAATTTCCCATAGTGCATTTTGCAAAGCTGACAGTCAGCACTTTATGTGATCTTTTCTCCTTCTGGTGATACAAGGTAGTTTTTTTGTGTAATTCTATTGACTGTAGTGATCTTATTTCCATTTGTCAACATCAAAGAGGTCAGAATCAGGACCTGACATTTATCCACTGCTGGCTGAAAGGCAGGTGCAGGTGGAAGGGTATAAACATCACTGAAGAACACTAAAGGATTAAGATACCAGCCCTGTTACAGAAAAATCTCCTGTTAATGCTTCAGTGGCCAGCAGAAATTCATAGTTTGAACTGAAACCAGCAAGTAGTGGTGTGGTAGACCAGCATCTCACCCATTTTCAGTACAGCTGCTCATGCAAGCACTTGAGTACATGAACACTGCATCCAGCTCTGGAGTCCTAGCGCAGGGAGGACATGGACCTGTTGGAGCAAGTCCAGAGGAGGCCACCAAGATGAGCAGAGGAATGAAGCATCTCTCCTATGAGGAAGGGCTGAGAGAAATGGGATTTTTCAGCCTGGAGAAGAGGCAGCTTCAGGGTGACCTAATTGTGGCCTTTCAATAACTGAAGGGAGCCTACAAGAAAGAACGGGAGAGATACTTCCAAGAGCATGTAGTAACAGGGCAAGGAGAAATGACTTCACACTAAAAGACATTAGGTTTAGATCAGATATAAGGAAAAAATTCTTTACTGTAAGGGTGGTGAGGCACTGAAACAGAGAAGTTGTGGCTGCCCCACCCCTCGAAGTGTTTAAGGCCAGGTTGGATGGAGCTCTGAGCTAGTGAAAGGTCTTCCTGTCCATGGCAAGGGTGTTGGAACTAGTTGGTCTCTAAGGTCCCTTCCAACCACGCCATTCCACGATTCTGTGATTCTCTGACTTACGATCTCTTGAGGGAAGCAGATGAACTGGACTATTATGCTGCCTCCCAGGTGCCAAAATGGCCTGTTGTCTCTTTGTATTGGTTATTTGTGTTGAGGTTGTAGTGGTATTTCTAGGTTGAAGTGGGTAAATGTTTGTTCTGATGATGCACTCTGATGCCCATCTCCTCTGAGCAATACAGTTATTCATAGAAGCGAGGAAATTTAGCACGCAATAGCTCAGGAAACTCGCTCTTTCCTATTTGGAGCCCTAATTAGAGCAATTAATCACTGCTGCTTCTGCCATCTAAGCTTTCAGGCTAGAATATATTGTCCTCTCTTGTCAGAGCAGAAATGTAAAAATGGTTTCCCTTTACCTGACACTTTGCCAGTACAGCCTTTATCAGTGTCTGCCTCCTACCATCTTCTATCTTTCCTGAGAGCTGGAGCTGAAAATGTAAAGAACAAAATGACGTGACTGTTCCAAAAGAAAGAAGAGGTGTGAAATTTTAAGAGATCAGCTTCTACTCTGTTTACGTGGGTTTTAGCTGGATGTCTCCATTTGAATTACCTTTCCTGGGAATTTCTTTTGGGTTTCCATATTGCTGTAACAAGGTGACCATTTTGGGGGGGAAATACCCTGATATTTCCACTGTAAACAGGGGTGTTCTTTCCACTTGATGCAACTAAAACTTCCCCTCACAAAATCCCTACCTATTAAGTTTTCCAGGTATGTGCCCAGGAGAGGGCAAGATGAGGATTAGGTTGCCTCTGTGTGTTTCAGCTGCGTATCTGCCTCTTGGATGGTCCATCAATATTAAATTTATCTGGTTAAACGTGATTGTCATTCTGCTCCCTCTGCTTCCCCATGTAGCAATGTGCATCAGGTCATAAGCTGTAGGGGCTGGGGATCACAGGACAGCACCTTGGTCCTCTCTATCTCAAATTACACAAATCTGTAAGTTATGGACATCAGTGCTTTGGTCTCTCTTCTGTATGTTCTTGTGACAGTGATTCCTCCCCCAGCAAAGAACAGCATTTCTTTTGTCACTTGACCTGGTGTGCTGCACCCTTGGGTGCACTGAGGCTCTCTGCTACTAAGGATCTCAGGGGCCCACAGCGTAAAGTGAGAAGCTGAAGATCTCAACAGTACCCTGCTTGCCTTTTTTTCCTGAGAAAATCTGTGGTGGTATCTTCCTGTCAGCAGACCTGTGGGTTGCACTGGGGCCCCCCATGGAGTGTGATGGCGGAAGAGTCAGGTGTGGCTCCACGACGCTGGCAGTGCCTGCACTTCTGCCGAGATTTAGTGGCTGAGTGGGGGTGCTCCGATGTTCTGCTGCAGTGCCAGACAGAATGGATGAGCTTGGCTCTGCAGTGGCAGTAGGGAAGATGAAGATGGCCATCTGTCCACAGCCAACATACACATTTTTCACACTCACGCACACACACACGCGACTGAAAAGTCCTAACATGTAGCTATGAACACAGGAGGTACTGGACTGCAAGTCTAGTCTAGTCATGTATAGAAGTTTTTGAATATCATCTGGAGACTTGCAGCATTTCCAGCAGCATGTATAAGGGAAGTTGAAATTCATGTTCTTGTTAGCCTTTGCTAATGTTATGAATGGTCTGACAGTAGCATTCTGAAATACCAATTTTCTTTTGGTGTACTTTCTGCTGCTTCCTTATCAGTCAGCTTCAAAACCTCTTAAATGAAGCAATTCTCTGAATCTGAGATGTTAACACTAATGTTTGTCTTTTTGCTGCCCTTGATGAAAAATTTAAGAACTATGAATGAATCAACAGTTCTGCCCTGTTTATGCTTTTTTTCTTTTCATGCTTGGATGCCAAGATGCATTTACTGAAACCTGGGAACAGTTGCTTTTTGACTTTTGAGATAAATTTGTCCAGGAAAACTTCCAATGGAGATCCTCATTCTTGGACCTCTGGATCTTGCAGACCTTAAGCAGATAAAAATTGCCACAGGCCTTCAGTGAAGGACAGCTCAGAGCAGCTCATAGCTCTTTTAATGTGCCAAATATAATTTGCTGCTCATTTCTATTTATTGCCCCCCCCAGCTGATTGAGTGGTTCAGTACGCCATTGGCAGGCTCTCCCCCTAAGCAAAGAGGCAACTGACAGCGTGCACTTCGCATTCCTGAACTGTTCCTTTGGAGAAGTTGCTAGAGGGAGCAGAGGATAAATAATGAACCCAAGACACAACTTAACACCTCTGTTGTGAAGGTCTGCAACTGGATCACTTAGTTTTGTTGGAGCGGGAAGGAAGGGATAGCAGTAAGGACATTTATTGCTCTTCCCATTCCACTTGAATTGAACAACTTGCTTTAGCAGAAATGACCCAGAAGCAGCTCCCCAAATGCAGCCAAGGTCCTGCTGCACCCCAGGACCACTGTATAACAAGTCTGAAACTTGGCATTGTGACAGCAATCTGCTTAGCTCATTGTTGTAACACAGAACAGTGTTTCACCTGGGCTGTGCACATGCCACCTTGCCTGCTCTCGACACGCGCAGAACGGCGCCACAGCACGCTGGCTCTCAGGGGGTCAGAAGCTCCCTGCACGTGTCCAGGTCCTGGATTAGTGTGTCACAAGAGACAGGTGCTTGTTCCCACTGACAAGACAAGGTCCATTGCTTAGGGGAACATGAAGCTCAATGCACTTAAACAAGGGTCCAGGTAAACCTGGACGATGATGGTGCCTTTCAATACATTTCTGGTAGCTCTCCAAGGACTTTACTGAAAAGGAAGTCTCTATGCTAGCCAAATTCATTTCTGTGCAGCTATCTTCTCCCAGTGTTCTGTTTGTTGAGAGAAGCATCCTTATGTTCCATTCAGGATAACAAACCATATTTCTTAGCAACAGTTTCACAAAGAGCTGTATCAGAATTTCTTTCTTTTTGATTTAGAGCAAAAGATGAATCAGAAAGCAGTATATGATTTTTTTTCAGTCTTCCAGTCTTATTTTGGTGGTAGTAATTTTTTCAATTCTAGTAATTTGGAGTGCCCAGGTCAGGGGGATATGCTACTGGAATTAACATAACTTTTGATTACACATCAAAAGGTTTTGGACAGATTGTTTTCAACACTTACATTTCCATTTCCTATTTTCCCAGGAGTCTAATTTAGATGATCTGCATACACCAGTAGCTTCTGTGTCATTCAGGAAATGGTAAATATTCCAAAATGCAAGAAATTTCTCAGTGGCTCCTTCCTTGCCAGTGAAAGTATGAGCTTCTTTTGGTAGGACTTTTCCATGTTTCTAGGATCCATTGGACCTAGATGAAGCAAGATCAGCCTCTACTCAGATCCACCACTGACAATCACTCGTGAGGGCATACATTTTTAATCAGGAATGGATGGCAGCTGCATAGACCTCGAGACTGTACATACCTCATCCAAAATCCATGACTGCCTGATTGCCTGGAACTTTCTTTTTGTAGCACAGCTTTGTGCCGTTGCCTCCTTCATTTGTGAGGAAATGCCAGAATTTGAACATTGGCAAATAAAGCCTCATCTGCACCATGTGTCAAATTCCTTATGTGACCTCTACAGGAATTGGTGGCACTCAGTAATTTGTAGGACAGCTCTACTTAATCTCCCTAAATTTAATAATTTAAATTCCTGGAGATTTCACTGAGTATTTTTGTGAGATGAGCTTTCATTTAAAATGTAGAACCTGGGAGAAAAAGCAAATTCTGAAAGAACCTTCTCTAAACCTAAGTATTAGGTTTCCAAAAATATAAACCCTGGAAAATAATCCCTTTAGATATTATAGGTATTCTTCCATTCTCAAATCTTAATATAAAACCAATGAATGCTTTGGAACGTTTAGTCCTCTGAACCCATTAAGAGGATCATGATAAGCTTTCTCTCCTCCCACACTTCACTTTATCCTCTGCTAACAATGGCCACAGAGGAGACAAACTAGTAAGGACGCTTGAGGTATTTAGTAGGTGTTTAAATCCTACCTGCTGAAGTGAAACAAATGATTCATTTGCAAAGACCATGAAATGAACCTCCCTATCAGACAGACCCATGCCAGAAGTAATCCATAAGTGAAACCCTGGGAACTTCTGCCATGCTGTACTGCTATGGGAATACATCTACACTTGACTTTTCTGTGATCTGGTGATGAGTCAGTATGTGTTTTCCACTAGAAGTGTTTCCTTCCAAAAAGCTTAGGGAGGTCTTCCAGATATCTCAAATTCCACAACCAAAGTAGTGGCAAACTGTAATGTCATCTCCACTCCTTCCTCAAGGTAAATTCACTGAAGTTTGAGGTGTTTGGGCCTGAAAAAGGAATGAAAGAGCACAGCAGGACTTTCTCCTGTAAAGGAAATACACCTAAGAGAGTCTTACGGCTTCTTAGATGAGTTGATCTTCAATTGCAGACTATCTAGGATGACATCAAGGAGACACAGCCATAAATGAGCTGGTGAACCGAACTTCACCACATGCCTGAACATCGGTTAGAAAGTACATAGCACACCTGGCCAATGGAAGGCGGGACAGTTACTTGAATCATATTTTTAGAAGACCAGTTTTGAGGATTTCACTCTTCAAAAGCTATGCAGGGAAAAAATTTCAGAACTGGTTTTGTAAGAATGAGAACATACAACGCACCCAACTTAAAATCTCAGATTTCTTCTAGTTACTTTGTTTGGGCAGTGCCTCCTTTGGGGCAGGAAACACTGCATGCTGCATTGTTGCAACAGGCAATTGAAGCGTTTCCCCCAGCACTCCATTAGCCTGTGGATTTCCTGAAGTCCATCTGTTATCTGCTAAACTGTTATTAGATGAGCTATTGCTCATTCTGGAACATACATCGAGCCCTAGTCCCATGCCATTAACTACTGAGAGATAATTAAGAAATTTAAAAACTGGACAGTGATCATGACAAATTTGAATCTTACCCTTATGCATTTTAATTGGAAATATGTGCCTGTATTGAGAGGTAACTGTAGCACACGTATAAACTGCCATCATATGCAATGAACAGATTCTTACCAGCGAAATTTATCTAAAATATTTGAACATCTTGTAACTGAGAAATACCTGACTTACAGAAACAGACTCAACTTCACGGTAAAACCTGGAATTTTATATCATTGTTCCATTTGTACCACTTGTAAGTCTCTGAAAACCAAGTTTTTATAACAAAAATGGTAATTAAATACTAGTTGCAGTTGTACTATTAGACATCCGCCTAAGACAATAAAGAATATGAAATGAAGAGCATTAGGCTTTTCTTATAGGATATGCTGTGCTTTAAAACTTATTTTATTGATCCTAAAGTTACAAGATCAATTACTGACATTTTCTTGAGGATCAATCTTGGATTAAATGGCAAAATGAAGAAAAGGTTTTCATATGTACTATATCCAAAAGCAGAAACAGATTGCCGTTCTCATGTGAACACTCAGAAACCTTTTCTGATTATTAAACAGTATGTCTGAAATATATCTAAGTTATACCAGCCGCCATAGCGCTTTTTGGTGAACCAAAGAAGTCCTACAGTGAAATCAAACTTTGAGTAAAATCTGTACTACTTTAATACAATTTCCCCCTAACATAATTTTTTCCTGTTTTTAGATTCATGTATATTCTGTCAATTACAATGCAAAGTATAAGTAAGATTTAAGCAAGGATGTTGGAGTGTGAAAATAATTCATGTGAATTGCTAATAGGCTGGTGGGAATACATTTTTTCCACATGAAGGCAAATCCTGTCTCATCAAAGACAGCAGACTTGATTTTCCACTGTTTCAGACCTTGACTAGCCACTATTACCTGCAGAAGGGACAGACAAGTTGAGAGCAGTCTGCTACTAAATCAGTACTTCACTGTGACCAAAAAGTAATACTGAACCTATTCTTTCCTCCCTTTGAACAGATGTGAGTAAAGCTGGAAGTAAATCAAAACAACAAGCCATAAGGCAAAAACAAGTCTTGTCATTACTTCAGGTAGGCAAAATGGAGATTTAATAGCACATACATGCTTCTCTTCCATTCTCCATGGTTTTGCTACTTAAGGCAGAAGCCTTGCAGTTATCACCCTTCAGTGACATGAATTGACCAGGTTTGCATTCACCTTGACAATCCTGTGATGGAGAATGGGAAATAAAGGGACAGTATGAGTCCTCTCAGGTAATTAACCTAAGCTCCAATGCTTCCCACACCAGCCTATTTTCAATTTCGACACAGTATAGTTTATACACTCTAACATTATTGCTCAGAAGATAGAATGATGATTCAGGTTTACTAAAAACAGCTTCACGATACTGCAATCATGCCTGTGAAGCTTCATCTCATATCCTGTATTTATAAATTTCTTCTCACTGAGAAATAAATTCGTGTGATGTTTCGTGTTTTATCAGAAAAGTTAGTCACCAGATACCTGAAATACTGATATACCATCTTTAATAAAACATGGCTTGTTTGATCAATTTGCCTGCCATTTTTTTTTCCTGCTTTTAAAAACATGTGTACTATACCATAGGTGACCTCCCTTAATACTGCTATCCATACAAATCACAAATAACTGAGAAATAATATGCCACTGCTGCATCCTGTCATGCCAGAAGATCAAGATTATTTTGAAGATTATTTAGAGTAGGTGTTACATATCATTTGTGCCCAGATCCACTGAAGTCAATGAAATGACGCCTACTGGCTTCTGTGGGAGTCTGACTTGGACATTATTCTGGCAATCTGTCCACCACTAAATTAAACTGTTCCAGGGGATAAAAGCCCAAACGAAGAAAAGTAGAAACTTGGGAACTAAAACTGAGCCACAAATAAATATTCTAATTCAATGGCATCCTGAAAAGACTTAAATAAAACACAAACACACTTACACAGGCATGTACACACACATACATACAAAAAAAAGTTATGACTTTGACAATCTTAAAAATCCATAGTCTAAAATTGTTTACATTTAAACAATTGAGTATAATAGGTAGCTTTCTTGACTTTCCATTTATTTCCCTGAGCACTGATCTTTGGAACATCTGGAGTTTCAGAATTGTCTAGTTCATAATTCCTAAAATAATTTTCTTAAGTAAAATGCTGTCTTTTTATGACAAAAATCAATTCCTTAAGTAAAACTAGGATACAACTTCCATGAACTACAATGTGTATAGCCAATTTTAAAAAAACCAACAACTATTATTACACATCTGCATTTGTATTTAGACACCTAGCTGGTTCGTCTGTTTTTCAAAATCACTCTGCAGTCTAGCAGTTCCCATTTAATTCAGTATCAGGTACTATGCTGTCTCATAAACTCATTCAATTGGAGACCTACATAAGGATTTAGCCTCCCTGCTTTAGTCACTCGTTTTGCAAAATCTCGTTTGTATGAGCAATAAGGTATGCTATGGAATTGGTCTTGTGCCTAAATCAGTATTACAGGCAAAGATTACAGGACTTCCCACTTGCCCATAAGGGGTTAAGAAGGTGCATCTGCAGAGAGGCAGCATAAAACCAATCTTCAGTACTAAAATGGGACTTAGCTAGGGCATATGTTTTAGACTGGCATTCCACACCAGGAAATCTGCTGGCCAAAAGGAGCTCTATTTTAAATTTCTGCTATTTAGAACTACTCGAGAAATTGGCAACTGCTGCTTTTCACTCTCTTCTCTAGATTAGAGCTTTAATTGTGAGCTTCGCAGACATCAGTTTGCAACTTTAAGACTTTTCAGGCTTTCTGCATTTTAGATTATACAAACTGTGCAAGTCAAAACATTTTAGAAAACAACAGTGCAGAGATATTTGAATATTTTAGAATCAAATCTCTCTCTCCAGTTCTAAGGCTGCAAATTACGTCAGCCTCTCTGCAGCTAAAAAGTTCAAAATAATTTTCCATGAACCACAGAAATAGACTGTAACTTTGCATACTCCTAACTCTTTCTCCACTCTGTCCCCCCTCCTCTTCCACCTTCCCCCCATCCCCCAGCCCCTGGGTAGCTGATACACTGGCATTATGCAGCAGGCTCCAAACACAGGATTAACAAAAAGGTTATTTTGTAATACTTCATTTCAATATGCCTTAACTGGAAGAGGGGATATTGAACCAATGCAACCAGGAGAGTTGCTTTTTGATTCTTCGTGCAACATGAAATCAAGCCTTTGTCTGTTCTCAAATGATGTACTAAAATATGCCGCAACTGCTTCTCTTTAATTAGCACTTTTTTACACTATCTGGTACTGGCATTCCACAGCAGAATCCAAAAGGAGGATTTAGCACTTTTTCTCTTTGCAGAAACCCTTTTTAATACCTCAAAGTTCACGAAGAGTTAACAGCATCCGATCCCATTACTCTTCCCCTCCCCCTTTTCAGAAATTAGACTGGCCTTTCTTTAAATAAACAAACAAAACAAACAAACAAACAAAAAAATCCTTGCTTTAAAATAGGAGTATAAATACTGTTTTGAAAACACATTTGGAAGATGTCTTCCAGGATGGTTTATATATATATATATATTTTTTTTTTTTTTTATCCTTTAAAGCTGTGACTACTGCACCAGTTAAGGCTGTTTACAATATATATATTTTTCAAATAAAACTTTTAATATTCAAGCTTACCAGATTGATGAATTGTAACAGGTAAAATGGAACTCTTTACAAGGTAAACCATGTAGTTGTACAAAATAGAATTATACCCTTCACCTGTGCAAAACAAAAAGAAATCCTGCCTTGCATTAAAAACACAGAACCTGTTTACAAAAAGGAATGTGTACTACATTTGGACTTCCTTTTTAACTGCCATATCCTAGCAACATCTCAGTTATTTTAGTAAAGGAACTAATCATCAATTTTAAACTGCAGTGAATTTACCAAACATTTTCACTATAGACTTCTGAAAGCTTTTACAGTAAGAAGTTATCAACAAAAGCAGGCACGTTAGTGTACAAAAACGTTGTTGATTTTTTTCCTGTTTCTTTTTCAAAGTGCAGGTTTTTCTCAATGTGCATCTTACAAGACCAACGAATGTTTTAACTCACTAAATCTTAAAACAGAACTCAATTCTCCCAAGGAGTAGTGTAAACGTTAAAGATCCCCAATACACCTCTAGTAAACGTGACACAAATGTCTCTGCGTTGTTTAGAAATTTAGCTCTTTTGAGAGGTAAAGAAGCTTCATGACACCTTTTCCTTACACTGGCTGGTTATCATAAATGGGTAACTCTGGACTGCTAAAGCTGGAGACTGATGAATCACTCGAAGGGAACTAAACTTGGCTACAGAGGAGAGGCGACGGGAGGAACCAACCCTTAGGCGTTTCTTGCGCAGCCTTCTGAAAATTCAGCCGCCGGCGGACGAAAGGTCGGTGTGGGGGGGGGAAGGGGGTGGAAGGAACGAGGGAGCAGGGAGGGAGGGAGGAGAAGCTTCCGCAGAGCCAGAGGCACGGCGGCACGCCGCCCGTGTCCCGCTGCGCCCGCGGCGGCGGGACCATCCCGTCGGTGGTGCGAGAACTGTTCTCGAGCCCCGCGGCTGCGAAGTGCTGGCAGGCCCACTCCCGGCTGTCACGGCGATCCGGGGACCGGGCGGGGAGCCGGGCGTCCCGGCGGCGGTCGGCGCTAGGTGCCGTGAGCGCAGGGCTGCCCGGGATAGATCTCCTCGTAGGCGGGGGGCTGCTCGCTGGGCAGAGGGTAGCAGTAAGGATAGGAGGCGTTGAGCTCGGGGTCCATGGGCGAGTAGCCGGGCAGCTCGACGGAGGGATGTCCGCCGCAGTGCACCTCCACGCCGGCCTCGTCGAAGACGTGGAAGACGCCCACGTTGATGTAGGAGACGGCCTGGAAGGGGCAATCCCCGGGGCTGAGCTCGGGCTCGCCGCCGGAGAAGAGGGAGCCCTGGCTGTGGCGCGGCGCCCGCCGCCCGCCGC
>VWPU01005443.1:0-62366 GCA_013398955.1 Callaeas wilsoni
TTCTAGGCCTTGAGAAGCAAGGCTTTAAACATACCTTGTCTAGGAAACTCATCCGACTCCCTGTGCACCAGGTCAGACACTCGATTTCCATAGTGCATCCTGGTGTCGTGATCGTACGCCTTCAGCGTCTCACTGGAGCTGTAGGACTTCTGGGTGGGCACTCTGCAGTCCTCGCTGTCCAGCGAGGAACTCGTGTAGCGACACTCCTTCCCACAGCGGCCTCTGGTCAGAGAGCGGTGCCTTCTGTCCTTTATGTCCATTATTCTGAGCCAGGCACGGCGGTTCCAGAAGAGCCACTCTTCTCTTTGGGGTCGGTCGCTGTCACCTAAAAACATGAAAGGACAACAAAAGAGTAAGTTGTTTTATTCTACTTTCCCCGACTTGTCCTTGAAGAACAATGCGGCACAGATCGAGAAGAAAGGGAAGGCCCACATGATGCATCCTCTGGAAATTGAAATAATTGATCTGAATGGGTGGGGAGAAAAAAATTAAATGCTGTAAGATAATTGTGTTCTATCTAAATTATCGTATCATTGAAGAGTTTAAAAAATAATGACAAAACAAAAACACTGTCATCTTTTGATTTTTGAATGAACTCTGGTAACAACACAGAACTGACAGAATAATATTTGTTTCTGTTAGGCAACAGAACAAAAGTAGACTCAAACCAGCTTTAATTATTTCCATTCTTCTTGCAGGAGGGCTTGCAATTAAGACTGAACCATGCAGGAGGGTTCTGAAGAGGAGATTATTCCTATTCAGCGTTAATGCATGACAAAGCTGTACATTATCCTTTAACAAAGTGTTCATGAGCAGCAGCAACTGATTTTACTGCCCCTGGGTAACATAATCCAAGGCCCTGCTCTGAGGGTGGACGAGGTCTCTCCAGAGGTCCATCCCAACTCTGACACTCCTGTGTGGCTATGAGTGTCTGAGCACGCTTTGGGCACCGGCTGCTCTCGTGCCCCACAGAACGTGCCTGGATGAGCTTCCTCACAACCCCTCAAGATTATCCAACCCCTCAAGTTTATCCAGTTTTTTATTTTTTTTTCTTGAAAACTGTCTAAATCTCTTCTTGTTCACTGGACCAGAGAGTTTCTTATCACGTGCTTAATTAGGACACCCTTACTGTGGCAAATAGACTTTAATATATGCACTGTTAGCATGCACAAAACTGCAAAATGAAAGATACTGTAGAAAAGAAGAAATACAGTAAGCACAAACACCCTAACCACTGGGGTACTAATTATTTTCTGTTGGTATTAGTATGTATGTCTTTCTCTCATGGCATACTATGCCCAGGTCTGTGCTAGTCCTGAGAAATCCTCATGACAAAAATTTTTGCTGGAAATTAAATCTTCCCACATAAAAAAATACTCAGATTTGCTAACAAGCAAAAATTGGAACAAAACATCTTGCTTTTCTATACATGGCCAAGGAGGTGAAGGAATGTCTCGGGTGAATTCAGCAGGGACAGCTGAGGACCTTTTCCCTGCCCCATCCCCTCTCAGCCCAGGTTCCCTCTCCCGAGCCCACCCAGCAGAATGTGCCCAGGCCAGAAGCTTTGCTTAAGCTACCAAAGCATTTCAGGAGTGTGATTCCTTGGGCCACCTCTGCCACCAAAGGAACAAACTGCAGCAAAAGGTGATAAAACATGCAGAAGGCAGCCAAGCCTTTCATTGTGGTAGTTGTTTGCACCTGCAGGAGAAGAGGTCACAGCACTGGCACAAGTATCGCCTAAATAATTGCTTTTTGAAACAGATTACAGCCCTAAGAGAGAATAAATGTACTTGGCCAGAGGAGCTGGTGACCTAGAGAAAAGGTTTCTTGGCTTCATTTAAATGTGACATTTAGCCTTGTTGTGGTTTTTGGTTTTTGGTTTTTTATTTTTTTTTTTTTTTTTTTTCTGTATTTTAAAGAAGAAAGTTAGGTAACCACGAGAAACAGCTGCTTTAAGCCACCCACAGGTACTCTGCAATCTGTGAGGAATAAGAACTGTAAACATGCTTACTTTTTTCTTCTTTTTCATTTATTTTTAACATTTCAGAGGCGAAAAGAAGTCACAAACAACTCGTACAGAAAAGCCAAAACAAAAGCAGAGACATTTGGCACTTAAAACTGTCAAGGTTCGTTTTATAACTTCAGATTAAAGAGAAAGAAAGATTCAATAAACATTCCTGTTTCTCATCTCCTGAACATATAGTGGCTAAGATGACTCCTCTGTATCTGAATTTTTTAGTTCAATTCTTTTGTCCTCTAATATTGATTAAACTGGAAAGCACGTTAACTGCAAAGCATATTAAACACTGGTGGCACAAACAGTTTCTTGAAGTTTCAGGAGATATATGATCATTTAGATTAACAATGCCTGGCTCTTTCATCCCATTTTAATACTCTCTCATCAAATTCAGATATCAATATATCACAATTATAAACACAGAAACAGACATATACACTACAACGTTGAGCAAAACCTGCCAATTACTCACTGGGAGTCCTCATGCTGCTATTCTACACAAAAGCCTGTTATTCCATAGGAATTCTATATTGTCCGTCAGTTCAGACAATCAGCTTTTTGTTTTTATGACTGATAAACTTAAAGCTGTCTGGCCTGATTTCTATTGTTCCTGAAAGCACATTTAATTTATTGTTCTTGTAGTTAAAAGAAGGATTTACTGTGACTGAGAGAAAACTTCTGAGTATTTCCAGGACATTAGCTTATTAAAGCATCTTCTCAGGCAGACACGAGTTTTTGAAATTGTTCCCTCAATAACCATTCTTGTATAGAGTTTTGTGCAATTCCCCTACAAATACAAAAATAAAAGGAAATAGTAAGACTGTTTCACTGCTGATCATGCCTGGAAATATTCCTCAGTCATCTCCGTGTGCAGAAAGTGAGGCACAATGTCTGCACCACAGTAACTCCAACTGGCTAACGCAAGAAAATAAATGTAGAAACGTCCCAAGATCTTTACTTTGATCTTTCGTAAGGAAAGTCTTGTTACAAGATTCAGACATCAGAATAATCTGGTGAATAACTTGATTTTTCATGCCAGGCTATTAAAGATTTCTTAAACTTTACTAATTTTAGTAGGTCCTTAAAATGCTATAGATAAAATCATAACATTTTTACTGGAATTTTTGTTCAATGCCATGTTTGTATTTATTAGAGTAGTTTTAATTTTTGTGTTCCTTATTTTTCCATTGCTTGAGGACAAATCCCAAGCATCTGAGACTAAATACATCTACCTAAACACAACGAAATATTCTCAGAGATTCTTCTCTTCTCCTCACCTGTGTTTTGGGGATTTCTATGAAGTCAAAGTACCCAGGCAAAAACCAGTTCCAGAGCATCACACTCAAACCATTCTCAAAATTTAGACAACAGTATCGTCACACATGGCTTAAACCACAGTGAATTAAGTTGTGAAACACTCCTAGAAAATCTGTTCCACATTTTTTTCATGCTTATCTTAAATAGATGAAATACTGATTCAATTCAAGGCTACACACCTTTCCTGTTAGTGACACCTTTATGTACTGTATTCCTGGAAAGGTAAGGTGTGATAGCTTTGCTTAGAGAATAATGGTGAGACAATTTGAGTTCAGAACTCCTGATACTCTGTGACTTGCCTGTCTCAAGGGCACTCTGTGAACGGTTTATTTTGAGTAACTGACCTAAATCGTAAGTGATTTAATAATTTCTTTTGTTTCAAAGGATTTAACTAATACTGCTCATTCTGACCCACTTACACTACAGAGCACTGCAACCACTAACAAGTGACTTCTACTGTTTTCCTCATCTAGTTTTGGTTTAATTATTTCAGAAACACAGGAGCTCTGTCTAACTTTCTGAGAAAGGTGTTTATTCAGAAAACATTTATTATTTATAATGGCCTGCTGAAGGGCTGGCCGAGTTTCACAGAATACAGTCTCAGCTGATCTGGACGCAGCACAGTAGTCCATGGAAAGCAATGAACAGCTGATGCTGGATGTGCTGCTGATGCACACCGATCCCACGTGCCCCGAGCTACTCGTGTGTAACACAGTTCTGGCTCGGGGTTCACCCAGAATAACATTTACTGTATTTCTGTGAAGCACCTGTTTCCCTGAACATGACTACAGCAGCGGGAATGAGAGCCCGAGTCTAACTGTGAGCAGCCCAAGGGCATGAAAACACCGCACGTCCTACAGGGACAACAGAGACAAGGGGGAAAAAGAAGAGGGAGGACAAGAGAAGAAGCAGCTGAAGAGATGAGAAATGAAAAACAGGTTTTTGTTTAGGGGTTTTAAAAAAAATTGACCACTCCTTTTTGAGTTAGCACAGCCAGATCAATAGGAGGCATGGAGGGAGGGCTCACAATGAATTCTAATGGCTCAGTGAAGCTTATGCTAAAACTCTCTGTAAATTTAAAGTTGATTCATAAATTTATCTAACTCAAGTCATGGGCTTGTTTGCTGCATTTTCTAATGATCCTGACGTGATTACAGCGTACAGGGCCACGAGAACTGCCACTCACACCACACAGAGCCCAGGAATCACTTGGAAGTTCAGGGGAAACAAAGCACTTCACTCTTATATTGTGCCCCTGAATCACCTGACACAACTAAATCAAAACATTGCAATAGCGCAGACAGTGTTGGAAATAGCCTTTTTTCTTTTTTTTCCCTTTTTTTTTTTTTAATTTAAAAGAAGTAGCACACCATGTACCAATCTGTTCATTTAAAAAAAAAAAATAAATAAGAAAAGGTCTCTTAAAAGCCTAGACTCCTTTTCAGGAGCAGCAATTGGAAATAAGCTTGTGATTTAGAGATTCAAATGCTTTTCATTATTTTATGCAAAGACTATTTTGGAAATGAGAAAATGCAACAATTCAGCTTTGGTGCAGTAAAAATTTTCAGGCAAAAAAATTAAAATGGTTATTTAACTGCTGTATTTACTTCTGATTTTAATATTAGTGAAAAAATACATGTCTACTTCTGGATCCCTATTAAAAAAAAAAAAAAAAGAGAGGCAATAAATAAAATGCAATTTTAAACTAAATACTACCACTAAGTCCACCATAGTATGTGCACTTTGTTAGATGAAGTAATGTTGATGACAAGTATGCTGGTTTTGATTTGCACCAAAAATCAAAGTGTATTTGGACAGTCTGTTTAGCGTAGCCTCACTTTTCATTGATAAATTATTCTTCTGAATTTTAAAATTCTTATTTTTTTCCCGTCCAAACACTGAATTTTCCTTTTAGTGAGCCACTCTAAAATGTTTTAGTGAGCCAGAACAGTTGTGATGAATGATTCAAGTTAAGTAATACAAGACATACAATGCTTATGGGCATTCTGTGTTCTGCTTTACTGCAAACAAAAGCTGTTTTATTTTTTCCTTTTAATAAATAAAAGCTCTAGGAAGTATTTTCAGGCTAAGGACAGTTCACACAACCACAAAATCAAGCACTGAGCCAAATATTTATCTCATGTATGTATTTTTATCTATTTAAATATACATGTCTTTATTTCTAGACTGTCTTCAGAGATTTCTGTACTCCAGGAACTTCTTATAAATCCCAGAACTGTTTAAATCTATTATGAAAATAGCGTTCCATTAAGGAAATAACATGCCATCAAGAACTGATGAGAAGCCCAGGAGCTGCGAGACAGTTTTCCAACAGTCTCCTATCATTCACTGCCTGCTAAGGATTATCCCCCTCTTCTTCCTGGACTTTATTCCCCTTTCCACTGGGCAGAGAAGGCTGGTGGATGCGAGCCCAGCCTCCTCCCTGTCCCGAGGGGCCTCAGCATCACAGCTGACACCAGGGCCAAACAGAGCTTCTTTCTCAGAGGTCAGCTGAAAAAGCAGCTAGACCAATTCGGGTACAAAGTCATAAATGTTCTTAAATGTGGCTTCTGGTTCATGCACCTCTCAAGCTGGGGACCACCACGGGTTTGGAAACCATACCAGTAAAATGTCACTATCAGCACAGCATCTGCAGTGTGCCAGGTGTGAGGCAGAGCGTGGCACACTTGAACCGCCCGAGTCTTTGTCTTCAGCTGCTACAAACCAAGGCTTTTCCCTCTCTGAGAGCACGAGAAATAGCAAACTTCACAAACAAAATTCACTTAGCACCTCAATAGCCCACAGAGTATATTTAGTTGATTTTCCTTGAAAATTATTTGAAATTCACTAAAATGTTAGTGGGATAGTACACAATTCAGTAGCTGATCATCAACTGTCCTGCTGATTCCCATCCTAGAAGCTACAGCAGCCATGAGGAGATTGTGTCACAGCCACTCAGAGGTGGCCATGCTTTAGAAAAGTTCATTTTTCAGTGAAAGGCTTATAAATCCCCAAGTGGTACTAAGCAGAACATTGCTAGTTATACAAAGGAGGCTGAAATCACATCTTTTCTTCCCAGACACATGGAGGCAAAACCGTGCAAAGTTTTCAAGTTTTTCCTATTGGAGAGTGTTCTTCCTACTTTTCTGAATGAGGCCTTAACAATCCCGCCAATTAGAGTAAAATAAAAAAAAAGAGATTTTACCCAGGAATAACTTATTTCCACTACTAACACAAAGCTGTTTACAGATATTTATTAGGGTTTTGAACAGCCATGAGAATGAAATCTGTATTAGTCTTATTCTGCAGCAAAGGTTAAACACCATGAAGGTAAGAGTCCCACCTGAGGTCACACAGTGAGTTTGCTGCACATTTGAAACCCCAAGTTCCATGCTCGGTTTCCTGCTTTCAGTATAATTGTTATCTACATACTTCCATCACTCTACTCAGTCAGATTAAAAAAAAAAAAAAAAAATCAAGCCACCATAAAACAACACAACGCGCCAAGGTCTCAATTAATATAATTACTTAACATTAGTATAGCTGAACAAGTTCACAAAAATGATTTAAAGATCAAATACAAACCGGCCACTTCAAAAGACTAAGTTTGCTAGAATTAATTGCCTGAAGAACAGTTACTCTTTTACTGCCTAGAAAGAATAAACAATAATATTATCTACTGCTAAACTGCTATTAATGAAGAAAGGTAGAATAATTTATCATTGTATAATTAAGACAATGCTGTTAAGCATGCTTTAACGATTCTGTATAATAGTTTCCTATCACTAGAGAATACTTTTGAAACAGGGAGTAATTGTCTAAATAATTTTTGATTAAGTACTTGATCAAACTGATCCACATTCATAGAACTGAGACAGATCTAAATGCCCATACAAGGAGTGACAAGTTGCTTTATTTAACTGTCCACAGGTGATGCACTTTTTTCATTCTAGTCCTAGGTAAAATGCTGTCTTTAGTTAACATAATGGGATTTTCAACCTTACAGCAACGGAGCCAAGACATCAAGCTGGTTGGAGCATAAGTTGTGCTCCAGTCATTCCCCCTCTGTATTGCTTTCACCAACACTTGGTCATTAGCTCATTTAATTATTCACCAGCATTTTCCAGTGTATTTCCTCTTGTCAGGCTCCTTCATCTTTTCATTTTCTCAAAAACCTTATTTATGCCGAGTTTCTGTTATGGATTTGAATACTGTCCATACTCACAAGCCTTTTCCTTCACACCCAGGCTCATCCATCAGCTTTCTCTGGGAGCTCCTGGGATGGTGCTTCCGTGTTAGACTCAAGGATTTTGATTTCAAGTAGATGGCTGTGCTATCAAGTTGGAGAAATGTAATATCAAAGGACTTGTACTTCTCTTGCACTCAAGCAGGTCCAGTGCCAAGAATTTTAAGACAGTTCCTTCCTAATTATTTTTCACTTCCTTATGTTAAAACACTCTGTAATTCTACACCCATTGGGCACCTCCACAGCTGCTGGCAGCAGCAAAACCTGTACCACTGGGTACAAGATCAGCCAAGAGAAAAACATCAGGAATGTGCCTTTCATTTCTTGTTTGCAGATGAATACACTGTGCAGGGGAACTCTGCCAGAACCTGAGATCAGCAAAGCTCCTGTGCACATCTCAGCCTACTGTGAGATGATCACGTTGCTGAAGAAGTTTCTTAGCTATTTTCAAACCTCTACAAGACTATTCTTAAAACTCATCAAATGCAGCAATCATGCAAGCAGTTATGGGTTTAGCTACTTTTCTTACCATTTCAGTCAGGAACACCACCTGCTTTTCACTCTACACTTACATCATTTTCTCTCATTCTGCTAAGAAACAGTCCCCTTCTTTCTCTAAGCCTTCCACAGAACCTCTTGTCTTAATTTGATACTAACAATTTTCATTTGCTTACTAAAAAGAGGCTTTAATACACTTTCTCTCTGTTAGCAGTATCAATCTATAAAAATATTCTTTGCAGAAGGCTTTACTAGAGACCACCGTTAAGGCTGTATAAACTTATAGGGTAAGAAAAATCAACAATATTTTAAAGTGCCTAATAGTATTTAGCAGAATTTCAAAAAAGCTATTCCAAATTACACAAGTGAATAGTCCACTCAGCTAAGCTCTGATACACTATTAGAGAAAAGAAAGGGAAAAAATAAAAGGAAAAAAAAAGGAGGAAAAAAGTGAGTCTTTCCATTTGCGTAAACTGGTAGCCTTATTCCTTGTGAGTTCTCCACCTTTGTAAACACTCAGATTTTATCAGAAAGAACAGCTTCCTGAAGTGATTCTTTGTTTTAAAAGTTTCAAGGTAAGCGAAGAAAAAGTTAAAAGAAAAAATAAATAAGAATGGAAAACAACAGAATATTGTGATAAGGCACACGAAATGGATGACATTATATCTCAACAGCTTCCATACAGGTATTTGCTGAAACATTTTAAATTCTAGATCGCCTCAGCCAGGAATGAAACTTTGCATAATGAAGTGGGAAGGCTACACTGGAAGACTCAGCTAACAAGTGTCATTCCATATTTCAATAAAGGAAAATGAATTGCTTTATGATAATTAATTAAACCTTGCAGTGATGGATACAGTGAAGAGAACCATTATAAAAAATGACCAGCTGTAACTCAAAATCTCTGAAGTTAATTTCCAGTGTCTACACATCAAGGGGTCATCAGGGCTGGAACTGAAACCTTGTCACACTGAAAGCTGGTCCACCCAAATCTGCACTGCAAGGTTTACCCGCATATTATCATGGCAGAAGAAGACACAGAGGGTTATCTTGATTAATAGAACTTGTTAAATAATCTCAGTCAATAAAAATGCACTTTTAGGAAATCAACTAATCCAAGATCCCAAAAAGCAGCAAATACCTCATAATACTGTACAGTCACTGTGCAGACATTACTACATCCTCTGTTCCATCTCAAATCATGAAGAAAAAGGCCCCAATTCCTCTGGAGGAAAATCTCTCTGGAGAAAAAGCCCCTGCTGCAGCAGCCATTATCTTCTGTTATCTGCCTAATCACTCAGGACAGAACATGTACTCTAATATTCACTCTCGTGCTGCAACTTCCTCCTGCAGGTTTCTTAGACAGGACCATCGTTCTGCTTACTATCTTCAAGCTGTGGGTGTGTCCAAGGAAAGGCTGGCATCTGCTGGTGGGCAAGGGCTTTCCTCCGTGTCCCTCTGCCAGCAGTCACTGCTCTCGGGGCTGAGTCGTCACAGAGAAGCCCATCCTGGCTCCTCAGCCCTGGGTGAGATCCTCACCCACCACCCCGCAGGGAGTGCCTGGAGGCAGCTGGGGACAGCAAGGGCTGAAGCTGCACCAGCCCGGAACAGGGGAGCTCACGTGGGGATATCTCAGACGAGCTACCGCATGAGAAAGGCGAACAACCATCTCCTATTCACCATCTGTGGCAGAGTTTTACCAAGCCAGAACAGTCAGAAAGGAGAAACAAGTTTAAAAATGCTCTTAAAAGTGCACGGAATCTTTGCAAAATCCATTTGGTCCTTTCTTTCCGTTGCCCTTTCACAGACTGAACAATAACCAAGCTGCAGTGTCTAATTTCTTCACAAGTCTAAGCTCACTGCATTAAAGCCAGCCCCCACAATTTTGCCATCTGCTGCCTAGATTGCCGTGCATCCAGCACAGAGATCTCTACATTCCTCAACTGCCATGGTCAAACTTCCCAGGCAAAAGCATCAGCACTCTGTGACGAGGACAGAGATCAAAACTAAGGGAACTCAGCAAGAAGGATTTAAAGCAAATTTAAAGCAACTTCTGTTTCACCTACCACATTCAGTTGTATCACTGACTCTTGCAACACAAAATTTATCACTTCAGTGAAGACACTTGATTTAAACTAAGTATTTATGGTATCTGTATAGCTATACAGACATCCTGATCTACATCACAGTATATGAAATTGATAGTGGTTTAAAATTGCCCATTCTCCGAAGATATTGGACAGTTTGAACAAGTTCATAGCTTTGTTTTTCAAAACAGAAAATTAACTAGAGTCCCAAAGCTTAGCTGGTTCTTTTTCTAAGGATTAGATGTTAAGTACAGAGAACAAAATTAATAACGCAGTTCAACAACATTTACCTTGTGAAACCAGTATTCTCTATGGTCACAACCAACTTGTTGTAAGTTAAACGTAAGCCTTAAAATGCTCTCTTTGTTCCAATTCTGTATTACCTACCAAGGTAAATGATTTCTTAGTACCATTATTTTTAGCAGTACTTTACAGATGGCAATAATACTGCACCGAGTTCTCCGCCCACAAAACAAGAAAGATGCTCATGAATTGGAGCAAGTCCAGGGAAGGATGCCGGTGTCTCAGGGGACTAGAACATGGGATTTGCATGGAGAGGTGAAGGAACTGGACTTGTTTAACTGCAGAAATGGCCAGCAGTGGCCAGCAGTGGCTGTTCCTGTGAGGCCATGGAGAAGAGGGAGATAGGGCTTTACTGGGGGCAGCCAAAGGGGAGTGAGAAACCACCAGTGCAAACTGAAGTACAGGAAGTTCTGAACAGAAATGAAGTGATTAAAAATCACTCTGGGGACAAATATGAACTGGAGAGGTTGCTGCAGGGGCTGAGGAATTTTGCTCATTTTCAAGACTCAACTACACAAAGCCCTTAGCAACCCAGTCTAAGTTCGACACTGACACTTGGATTAGGTGAGCTCCAGAGGTCCTTTCAAGCCTCTGTGATGATGATATCCTTCATTTAGGAAAAGTTCCATAACCATTAAAAAGTAGGAAAAACCAAAAAACCTATTTATTTTGGAAAGAAGCCTGTAAAATAAATACACAATGCAAGCTTTGTAAGCTGAGCATGCAGGCTTAAAAAGTCAGAGGTTTTTAAAGTAAAAAACCATCTAGGCTTGCAGGTTTAAAGCTGAATTCCAAGCTCTAACAGCACAATAAGGCAGAGGCTGCATTCTGTCTGCACACACGTGCAGCCTGCAGAGCGCCAGGAACCTCTGCAGTGGGGTCCTGCTACAGTCACACTGATGGCACACCAAAGTGGTATGTCAGGGAAAAAGGAATGGGCTTTGTTCCTTCTTCAGTTTCACAGTACAGACCACTGAGGGAACAGAAAATGCCTGAAATACGTTTCTAAAGTGAAGAAAACGCACAGGAACTAAAAGCACAATTTAACAAAAGTAAGAAGCACAAGCTCTATCACAATTCCCAAGACATTACTGCAAGCTCATACATTTCCAAACGTGTCATTTGACAGTGTTGACTTTGAAACAGTCCCTTAAAAATGTGAAAACAAACTCAAAAGAAAACAACTCTGCCATATGTTATGATGACACTACCATAAATCTAAAGAAAACAACACATGACAAGGAATTGTAACCTCTAACACTCACCTCTCCACCAGCCAGAGCCACATTCCTGTGCCATGTAAATCAATACAAGGCCTATTCTCCTTTCAATGAAGAATTTGTCTTTTGTTTGGGAGCCCAGGAAGCATGGCATTCATCTGGGCCTATCCTAGAGATATGTGGCCAATGACCAACTTGAGATCTGTGTGTGAGACTCAGGCATATGGTACATTATTCTGTCAGGAAATCTAAAGATTGTTGTAAAACAGAATTTTTAAAAAAAGAAACTCAAAACTTAAGTTGTTATAGTGATTTACCAACAAAATCCTTCCATTTCTATTTCCATTGCTGACTATGGCACAGACAGTGTGAACTCACAATCCCAGAGAAGTCAGCGGTGTTTTCTCTTCCTGTACAATCTTGTCTGCCAAACTTCAAAAGGTTCATTGATTTTAGCCAATATGGGCTAAAATCAGCTGGCATTTTACCTCAGCTGGGCTCGTGGGTGCAGCTAATGTTTCCTTTCTGCTGCATTTAAGTGCAAGCAGGGCTGTGGAGAACAGGAGCTACTAGGCCTGGGAACAGAGAGAGGGCAGTTGGCCAGCAGAAGCTGTGAAGGAAGGAATACTTTACTGATATCAATTATGGGAATTAGTGTTGGTAGATGCTGAGATGTGCAGAGTCAATGAAGTGTCCTAATGAACCTCCTCCTTTGTAACTTCCCCTTCTGGCAGTTGTGGCCCAGGTGAGCTCCCATCCATGCTGGGATATCCACAATTTCACACTGTGTTTCCAAGCTCATGCACTCCCCCCTGGCCCCGTCCGGCTCTAGCAGCAGTCACAGCTGCACCTCAGTCCCACGGAGAGGTATGCTCTAAGTGACATCCTACTGCACCTTCCACAGTCATTTCACTAATGCTCCACCCTTTAAACAGTGGCTTCTCTTCCCCAAGGTAAGCTCTGCAATCCCATTTTAATACCAAAGTCACTGAGGCAGAGAAGAGCAAAGTGCAGCAGCCCTGCTATTTAAAGCCTCCCTGGGTGCAATAGGTCATTCTCCCATACAGGCAGCGGGAAGAAGAGTCTCCTTTATCTGTGCCTCTCAGAGCAGGAAGGAAACTGGAAACAAATACTATAAATGCTTTATTATCCTGAACTGAAATCAATAAACTATGAACAGCTGTAACCTAATTTACTAGCAAACAGAACTGAAAAGATATCTGACAAAGCTTTTCATATACATTAAGAGCCATCAGATTGTAATTTTAGGTCAATATCGAGACACGCAATGACCTAGAGTAAAATGATCCATATACCATTACCAATTTACTCAGTTGCCCAAGTTACCTCAGTAAATTCTAACTAGCATGAAAACTTTCATGAATTATTTAAAAAAAAAAGGAAAGGAAAGGAAAGGAAAGGAAAGGAAAGGAAAGGAAAGGAAAGGAAAGGAAAGGAAAGGAAAGGAAAGGAAAGGAAAGGAAAGGAAAGGAAAGGAAAGGAAAGGAAAGGAAAGGAAAGGAAAGGAAAGGAAAGGAAAGGAAAGGAAAGGAAAGGAAAGGAAAGGAAAGGAAAGGAAAGGAAAGGAAAGGAAAGGAAAGGAAAGGAAAGGAAAGGAAAGGAAAGGAAAGGAAAGGAAAGGAAAGGAAAGGAAAGGAAAGGAAAGGAAAGGAAAGGAAAGGAAAGGAAAGGAAAGGAAAGGAAAGGAAAGGAAAGGAAAGGAAAGGAAAGGAAAGGAAAGGAAAGGAAAGGAAAGGAAAGGAAAGGAAAGGAAAGGAAAGGAAAGGAAAGGAAAGGAAAGGAAAGGAAAGGAAAGGAAAGGAAAGGAATCTCTTCCTTGATGCCATTGTCAGTGATACGCACATGTTGCTCTTCCAAAGGCGGTTGTGCACGAACAGTGGTGGAGATTGTGACAACCAGCTCCCACGAGGGTGGATCTGTGAGCTCAGCCCGCGGCAGGGGGAGGTGGTGGTCCCTCCCACCCCCCAGAAAGAGTCTCCTATCCAAAAAAGAGCAGGACTGACAAGTGTGTGTTTGGTGTTTGGCCAGTGGCATAGCCACAGCCGCCTGAAGTGACACCTGCCCAGCACCCCCATGGAGATTCCATGCAGCACAGCAGCCCTTGACTCCGGACAAGGCTCGTTCCTCTTCGCACCAACACAGAGTAACAGGTGATACACAAGACATGCAGTGCATTGGGCAGCAGGAGGGAACACCCCCTGCACCAGCAATTCCTGCTCCTCCAGGAAAAAGCACTCCCTGAACCAGACAGCTTCCCACGGACAAGAGTTCTTCGCTTAGAGAAGCAGCTGGAATTTCAACTAGAAAAAGAAAGCAAGTATTTGTTCGGTAAGAGTGGGGGAAAAAGCAAAGTGAAATAACCAACACCAAACTGAGTCTGCGTTTAAACCATTCATGCTGGTTTCAATTCTAACAGCATTAAAGATACATGATTCATTATTTTTTATTTCAGCTGCCACAAGAGCAAAAGATTTCCATTTCCATCACTCAGCTGTCCAGTTTCATTCCCATTTCCTGAGAGGCAAGATAAAAAAAATTACAATCCCCAGACCGAGCGAGCACACTAAGAGTTAACTACTGGGAACAGAAATCAAGCTTCAGCAACTTAACGAGCCTGTCCAACTTCACAATTTTGATTAAAAAGTAAGTTTTAGTCAAGATCTGTTACACATACACAGCTTACAAATCTCTTTGCTTGAACTTCTGCAGTGGGTATTCTCTTAAATAACTAAACACGCTATTTATTTAGTTTGGCATTAAGTCCCTTTTATCATTCTCATAAAAATATTGTCAAGAACAAAGCAGTTTACATGAATCCTTGTTCATGTAATATATTTTTTAAATTATTTAGTTTTAGTTTTCAACTTCTGGTCAACTTTGAACTTCCATTTTCAATGCTTTTTTTTACGTAGCCTGATAGCATAGGCCTGAACTAAAATAATAAAATGAAAAAAGAGTAAAAGGAAAAGAAATAAATTTCGTTAAGAGTAGCTTACAGATTGGGGTTATCTCTGCAATTTTGAATTGATGGTAACATTTATATATTAGAAGATCTGCAAAGGAGAAATTCTACAATGCACAAATCTCAATGCCTGGGGCAACTCCTCAAGAGAAAGACCTGTAGTAACCTAAAGTGCAACTGAATTTATGGAAGTGGAATAACCTTTAACTGAAACGAGTGATTCTTAAACATAAAATAAACTAGTTATATCTCATTTCCTATAATATGTTCAAGGAAGCATATATACCTACACAATAGCTTGATGGAATCCTCAGTTTTCCAGGTGGGCTGGCTTAAATTAAACACTATCCCTTAAACTGAAAGCAGCTTTGAAATTCTAGCCTGAACAAGCAATGGTTCTCCGCTGTTTTGCACAGGTGAAAAATCCTACGTATGTGCCTTTCTTTAAGACATTTATCCATCTGAAATGGTTTTTATAGTCAGCATAAAAAACTTACATGAATAAGTACTGGAATATTTTCCAATAATCAAGACCACAGAATTAGGAAATGTCCCATTTAGAAATTGAGTTTTGAGTGATAAGAATGAAATACAAACTGGTCCATAGTGCCATGCCTCCATTTAGACTGCACATGTTAGCTCTGATACAGTGCAAGTGCATCACCAGACAGATGGCCAGATCAGGGCTTCAAATATAAGTGACTTAAAAATTGTAATTCAACATGAAACTGTAACGTATCAGTTAATTAGATTTTTTAAATGAGAATCAGAATGCTTTTAATATTTCTTTTTATAGAGAGATTTGTCCATACTTCCTAAGAATTCCAGAAATTAGATAAGTCTAAGGATAAGTCTACTTATCTATGTAGAACCAGGCTAATCCTCACTTTGTTAAATAACATCATTTATCAGAAGGACCAAAAGCAGATTTCCTTATCATTCCCACTAGGAATTTAACTAGGAAAAGTGTCAGATCATTAAAAACTCCCAAAATTTCTACTGCAACACACACACACACGAGATTACAAACGCTGTGCTCAAGCTCCACAGTTAAACCAAATCTCTGTGATTTGCATGAGAGCCTGGTACAGTAATAACAGACAAAGTAACAATGGTAAAGTATTCGGGGCAGCAGAGTTTTGCTCCAGATCAGGGTGTGTGTAACAAAAGCACTAACAGAGGAGGTGCCCAAAACAGATTCAATGGGCAACTGGGTACAAAATCTGTAGTGCAGCAGGTAAAATGAAAAGATTTAAAATAAATAAATAATTCATTTTAAACCCCCACAACAAATAAAGGTCAGCGTACGACGCGCACATTTCACAGCAGTGAACTGACAAGATCACAAGACCTCCTTTTTCCCTGTTTGTAATCAGAACTTCATTAACATTTTGGGGGTTTCAGCTACTTGATTTTGACCCATTTTTGTGCCTGAGCTTTCATAAGCTTCTGAATTTTGACTGTTCCCCAAACCCATCTGCACTTCTAGAAACTGTTCTCCTATTTTCTCTTGGTTTCGCAAATTCTAGGTGGACTGCATTTGCCATGATCTACAATTCTCCTTAGATATGAATCCAGCATCAGGCAACAGCACAGATTTTCAGAATTCATCTATTCCTCATGTGCATTTCCAAAATTACTGAAAATTAATGAGTTTCTACTGTGTGCATTTATATGCAGCTCTTTGAAGTAATCATTACTCGCCAGGAAAAGTCAATTGAAGAAATGGATTGTTGAAAGAAAAATAACTAATACACTATCCCTGTACCTACAGCACTTTTCAACAGTTATAACTGCAATCCTGGATCCAAAATGCACTAAAATAGAGTAAATTCCAACGAGTAATGCTGACCAAAATGATGAATTTCTAAGTATGCTGAACATGCCCTAAAAAGTGGAGTCTAAGGAGTTTTCTTCTCTGGAAGGTAAATTTTTTTTCCTATCAAGACTCAATTCCCTTTTGTCCCAAAATAAATAAGATTTTACACACAACTGAGTTTATCTGCCTCAAATCGATTAAAACATTAAAATCAATCTTAAAAAAAAAAAAAAAACAACTATAGTTAACCAATCTGATTATTACTGCAAGTCTTGTAGGAACACAGATGTGCTGAATATGAAAGTCACTGCTTGAAAGGTACTTTGGAAGGTGTTAGGCATTACTAGAATGCTTTCAAAACATGTGCAGCCACTTATAAAAAGTGTTCAGGAGCTTTACCCAGTTTGAAAAGAAGTGCTTTTTCACAGCATTAGTTTTATAGTAAGTCTTTTTAGGCAAATTTCAAAGAACGTATAGTTCACATAATTTAAACTGAATTCACCTATAATTCAGTATTTGACAGAGCTAATGCTTAATTGTTTCTCAGGAGTCTGCAAATAAAAACATTTCTTCTTTTATTCCCCAAACATTTCACTAAAATTATATTTTGCTTTGTTTTCACATTGAAGATTGAATTTGACACTTTAACGGAGAAAAGCAGCTTGTGCTGGTTACTGTGCTTCTAATTATTGTACTCACAATTTTCTTTGTTTTACAGCAGAAAGAATTTAATGAGACCTACATTTTGAAATATAGCACTACTGCTGTAGAAGAGGCTTTCTTCCAACAAATTCTGGTTCACCATCCAAGCAACTCAAAGAGTTTCTGACCAATGAGTTAACCACAGCAGCATGCAGGTTTGAATCCAGATGTGGACACAACTGCACAGTCTCCAAAGCCCACCCTGGGCACAGCTGTTTGTTGTTTCCCTCTCAAGTGTTTGAAACCTTATCTTCTCTTGTATCAGATACCAGAAGCTATTTTCTGTTTAGCAGTGCAAGGTTAATAAACACTTTTCAAATATGTCATAATCCACTGTGTAGATCTTTAGAAGCAGTTTTATCTTCTTCACACAAAGATAATGACGATTATCTCTGCAGCCCCATACATCACTTCACCTCCATGGAGTTGATGGAGAGATGTTGATTTGCATCAGCCAGGGGTTCTGCCAGTTTCTGCCCCAAGCAGGGGTAGAATCATGATTCTCAAAGCTCTTTTTCAGTGAAAACACAAAGCTGCATACCAGTAAAAATCTGGGTTTTGTCAAAAATTTGTTTTCATTAAAATTTAAATTCATCATTTAAAATTTCAGTCAACTCATCAGTACACATTACAAATCAGTTGATTCTAAATTTCTGAGCAATGGCGAATAATAAAATCTCCGTGTCCCTGAACACGTATGCCACTGTCCCTCAATATCTGCAATTCTGTGCTTTTTTTCTCTAAAGCTGCATGTTCTTTGAAAAGACCATTATGAAGGATTGTCAGCAATTCCACCTGCACATAGATGGTGAAGTAGAAATGAAAAATAATATATAAAGTTTGGACCCAGGACTTGCAGTGCTTCATCACAAACCTTGAAATTAGTTGTTTTGAGGTACTTCCAAAGAGACAAGGACCAACACCCTGGCAAGTTGGTGGATTCTTGCATGCAAGCATCAGCTTATTTTCCATTTGAAACCAAAGGTTTTGCTCCTCATTTCCCCTTACACATGACATATACTAACATTCAAATGAAGAACACTTTTTTTTCCATAATGAACATAAGAAAATGGGAAAATAAATTCTGCAGACAGGGCAGATAGAATGGGAAAATATACAGTAATTTATAATGGACTAATCAAACAGCATGTATCATGTTTTTATAACCTCCCATAGACCTCCAAAGGCAATTACAGCAGAGGAGTTTTCAGAGTTACACCTGACTGAGATGGAAAGGTCTGTGTACATCAAATATTAAAAACAAAATCACTATAAATAACCTCGAACTGAAGCACAGCCCCAGTGACAACTAACATTCTTTTCTTCTTTTTCTCTCATTTTTGCCCCTTGACATTGCAGTGTGAAGACTGTAAAAGAAAAGATGGAATAGATATCTATAGAATGACCCAAAATTTTCCAATTCTCGTGATGTTACCAGTGAGGGAACTGTACAGTCATGTGTGTGGCCATTATCTTCACATTCAGGTTTCTTTACTGCACCAACAAATACAATTGACCAGAAAACAGAGCAGTATTAACTACAATACAATCCTGCTACATAATTTGTAATAAGATATTTGATTTTTAATACTATAAGAAGAAGACTATTCCATATCTCTCCTAAAATATTTGTAAATTACATCACAGATTAAGAGGTGGCCCTAACTATCTGAGCACCACTTGATACTTGCTTTATGTTAATAGACACTCTCTTGAGTAGCTGTGCTTGAATATGTTATAAAGAATAAAAGGAAACACCGTTTAGCAGTGTTTTTAAAACCATGAGCAATTTCCATAATTTGTGACAGTTGGCAGATTTTGATAGTATCTCACATTGATTTTTATGTTTTCAGATGACAATCATTACACTATTATCTGCAGCTTGAGTAGTGGAACCTAACCTCCTAATTAGGATGAAAAACTGCTCCAGTTGCAACTCAGTAAGTCACAACAAGTCAATAATTTTAATAAGAATTAATTTTAAAAACTCTACAAGGTTGTATTGGAAGTTATTCTGGCATGTCTATTGATTAACACTTGGTATTACATCCTATAAAGGACTCATTAAATACAATATCAATCTAAATGCAATATTTTGGTATTTCTTAGATTTTTTTAAAATATATTTTACTTACTATCAAGAGTAAGAAAATAGAACAAAGCACTAAGAGATTATTCAGGTCAAGCAGCTTTCCGATTGGTGTGCTGGCTTCACACGACACTTGAGAGCAATATGAAGGATTACTTGACTCTGCGCTATCCTCAGACTAAAAGGATATATGACTGAGAGCTGGCATTTCCCTTATTTCTCAGCATCAAATGTCCTGACAAATCTCACAGATTTCCAAACATAAAATATCTAGTTGCTGCCATGTCCAGAATCAGTCATATCTTGATTGCTGTCGCCCTCTTTATTAGGATCCCACAGATATTCTTCCTTTTAGGAATATGTAAATCTGGGGTGTGTGCACTAATGCCATGAAGAGATTTCTTCAATTTTCAGTTTATGCTTGGATTTGAAAGAACAGTAACAACACTAAACACAAAATTTGATTTTTGAGAGCAGCTGAAATAGTAACATTTATTAATATGGCATCTACCTAGACAAACTTGGAAACCATTAATATTAGCTATAATATAATTATATCTATTTAACAAAAAAGCTTTTACTAGTCCTGTTTCCATTTGTCTGAATTAAAAAGCTTTTAATGTTAATATCAGAGGTTTACCACGTAAGAACTCTCTTTTTTTAGCACAGACATTTATACTCTGATAACAAGGTTGGACAGAAAAATGAATTTCAGTGAAAGCCCGAGAGTGATGCTGCTGCAAGTCTCCGACGGTGCTCAGAGCTGTGAGCTGATGCTAGGTGGCACTCCTGTGTAATTAAACACCAAGCACTTCTCTGCATCTCATTCACTCCGGGCGTTTTTCAAAACAACTGACTCGAACATTTTGAATAATAATTTCAACAACAAACACATCTCTTTTTCCCTTTACTTTCACCTCCTCAGAACGTCATTCCTTATACACAAAAGGTCTCAAAATTAAATTTCCTATTCATAAACCTGTGTTCTAGCACAGCAGTGTTATGTGAAACAGCTCACAAACCAGGAGGCAGACTGCAGTACTCCACCCCATGCTCTGGTACTGCACAATTTCTAACTTCTCTGTAGGTTCTGACCTCGCTTTTCTCTGCATCTCAGAAACAGAATTACCTCGTGTTGAGGTATGTACTTCCAAAGCCTGTTTTACTCTGCAGATGTATTTGATTGAAGAGCTCACTTTAATCATTTGATCCCTTTAAATGCTACTGCTTTTAGCAAAGTTACATGTTCACCATGGAGCAGTTACAATACTTGTAGCTACCACAGATAAACAAAGGTTACACCTATTTTCCTAGACAGAATTTTGGGAATGTGCCTCACTTTGTACAATGTTTATTTCCAGAAGGAAAACTTGTTTAGTTCTCACAGTCACTTGAATTACAATCCCAAAAGCTTTCGGAGGTAAGGCAAGTCAGCCTCCTGCAAAAGCACCAATGACAAGCTGGCACAGTGATCACTAAATAAATATAAGAATAAACCACATCAGCTACACATCTTACTCCACAGGGAGAACTACTTACATATTATACAGTGTATGTCAATAATACAGTGAGGTTTCTTTCTCATTTAAACACACCCCCAAACGGGGAGGCAGAAGAGATATTACTGTCATATTAATACAAGAACAACATATTTGTTTTTACTGTGAAACAGACATTTAAGGACCCAAGAATCACTGATTATGTACAAAGAGGTATCGGATCTCTCTTCCCAGATTTTACTCATGATGCACACACATTTACTGTACTCATTACAGAGCACTGGCTGAGTTGTACACAGTCCCAAATCAGGAAAAAAAGCAGAGCAGTCGATTAAGAGGCCTCAAAATCACAGCACAGAGATGTGTACATGAAAGAAGGAACATGTGGCTGCTCCCTCACTACAATGAATAAACTTGTCTAAAACTTCTTGTGTCTGGTTGCAAACACATCTGATATCAGTGGGGGCCCTCAAATACAGTTTTTGTATCTAACTGACCTTACCCTTCCTTTCTAGCAGGTTGATTTGATGTTCTAGGATGTGTATCACATGCTCCTTCTTTCCTGGTAGTAGAGATATTACTCCACATTTTAATATTCAAATATTCAAATATTCTATTTATTTTAGGCATTTCTAATGCAGAATGTGGACACTATGGTGTCCAATCGTATCTACGGCATCCTCAACAATGACAGAGTCTGAGTGTTTCCAATACACACATTGGTTGCTCCTAATTCTACAACACAGTGGGAAGAAACCAATTGTGTCACAGGAATAACTACTTACCCTGACACTACTTACCCAAAACAACAATTTAATCTGGAGAAATGTCAGATAATAAGGTGGTTCTATTTCAGTGTATCATATTAATGTTTGCACACAAGAGTGCTAATTTCTGAAACTGTGGCCCGTCACTCGGTAACGTGACTGCCTGAATTCTTCTAAGGCATGTGAGGAAAGTTACTCAGGAACAACAAAAAGAGGTTTGTCAATAATCCACATCTGCTGTAGAGCTGTGTCAGTCCTGTAACGCCTGGTGCTGTGCCACCCTGCTGAACGAAGGCCTGAGGAACTCAGCTGAAGCTGGGAACATTTTTCTCAAAAAACTCATTTCCTCTCACTATTCAAGCAGTAATTGTGGTCCCTATGGCCCTGCAAAGACCAAGGCTCTGCATTTCAATCCAGCATCTCAATCCAAATCACCAGAAACAGAACTCAGCTAAGGAACACTGGAGTTCCTAAATCCTATGTAAGGGATCCTATGCAACCCCACTTTCTTCTTCTCTTTTAACAGCTTTTCTAGATCCTTCCCACTGAATCATAATCACTCATTTACATTTTAGTAAAAGGTTAAAGCCTTTCTGGAAATGACAGCAAGCCAATGTACTGTGGCTTGTTTTGTGTTTTTTTTCTCCCACAATGCAACAGTTTATAATTGACTGCTTATGTAGTAATTGCTCTATTTATAGAGATTATTTGCAAGAGAAAAGTGATTGACATCACCTGGTATTAATGATAGAGGATTTATTTCACATTTATGACCTAAAGCTTCTACATAAATTATTATCCCTTCCTAAGGTGCTCATGTCCCACCTGAGTCTTGGGAATATATATATGAAATTACATGCCAGCCCTACCTTGTGTACGTTAGCTAACAAACAGTAGTATTCTTTCAAAATTATTTTTTACAGAATTTCTGTAACTGCCTAAGACTCTTCCTAGTCACTTAGTGCAGCAACAGTAGTAGTTTGGATCTCTGCCTTTTGAGCATCCATGTTAGCAACGCTGCTTTTGCTGTAAGTATTCCAGTACAGCATGGATTACACATCCTTTAATTTTGATGGACGAAAGCTCTGATGTGCAATCAAGCAACAGCATTTGTCTATGACAGAAAATAAGTAAGATAACTGGCAAAGAAATTAGGGATGGAGAGAAGATCTGAGAAGATCCTCCTTCTCTAAGTACTGTCTTTTCAGTGGAAAATGAAAAATGTAGCAGGAAAAAAAAAGAAGTAAAAAACCCTATGAAAGTATTATAGCCTTATATTCTCCAGCAAGATGGGTTTGAACAACAGGAAAAGTAGAGTGACAACACTGATCAAAAAGTATTTCAGATTGTAACTAACAATACATTTACCTCTCATATAATTTCATTGAAGTGAGAATAAACATTGTGCAAGAAAAAAGTATTCACAGAAGGCTTATAAAATTGCAGTGTAATTCAGCTATTCATTAAAAGGATAATAAAGACCATGGCCTTTGAACTATTATGAACTTATATTTCTTTTCCGTGCTTTTGTTCTGGAACTGTAGCTTATTGGCATTTTGAGTGCAACACAAAGCCATATATTGTAGAAATGACTGAAAATATTTTCTGTCCTTCATTCATTTGTTGAATTACTTTTTAAGAGATGAGAGTTGGAATATGATTACACTTAATCCCTGGCAACACCTTCTTCCTAGAGCCCAAACCTATAAATGAAAGAAAATACTCTGCTTTTATACAACACAATTGCTCTTGCACACCAAAATGGCACTTAGGTTATTGTTAAATAAATTTTCAAAACAGAAATCAAAGACAGGGATTTGCATTTGTGTGGCACTATCTTCTTAATGCCATCACAAACCCAAACTTTCCATTTTGGGAAGTTATACTGGGATGCTACAGGAGGGATTGAAAAGATGACTTGTACAAAGCTTAAGAACTTAATTCAAGGCTTAGCTTCATAGTTTACAAGATACTTAGGAAGTGCTAACACCACTGTTGCTCACAGCAAACCTTGGAAATTTATCAAGGAGATAGCCTAAGGTTTGAAGAAAACATGCCTTCGCCCCTGAGGATAGTTTATTTAGTTTCAGCAGGGCTTTGGCACAGAATTGTGCCTCCCGTCTGCAGCCCTGGCTCCCACAGCCGGTGGGAGCAGAGCGCAGTAGCGCTCACTTAGAATGAACCTTCTCAGGGCAGGTCCCCTCTGCTGCCCCAGCCGAGGCGGGGCACAGACACAGACACGGGGGCAGCCCAAAACGCTTCTCACAGAGCTGCCGCCTTCTCCTCCTTCCAAATGCAAGAACTGAACTCGGAGCTGTGCAGCAGCAGCCGGAGCAGCTGTCCCTCCTCGTCCTGCCCGGACAGCACGCGGGGGAGCGGGGCCTGGAGGCAGCCTCCGTTCAGGGCCTGCAGCGGCCGCTCCCCGCCGGCCTCGCCGCCGTGCCGGNCGCAGCGGCCGCTCCCCACAGCGCACCGCCGGCCTCGCCGCCGTGCCGGCCTGGCCTCGCCGTGCCAGCCTTGCCTTGCCTTGCCTGCCTGGCCTGGCCTTGCCTTGCCTCGCCGCGCCTTGCGTTGCCTGCCTCGACTTGTCGCGCCTTGCCTTGCCAGCCTGGCCTGGCCTTGCCTTGCTGTGCTGGCCTTGCCTTGCTGTGCTGGCCTTGCCTTGCGGTGCTGGCCTTGCCTTGCCGCGCCTTGCCGTGCTAGCCGCGCCTTGCCGCGCCTTGCCGCGCCTTGCGTTGCCTGCCTTGCGTTGCCTTGCCGGCCTGGCCTCGCCATGCCGGCCTCACGCTGCCCTTGGAGGGCGCGGTGAGCGGGCAGTCCTGACCGCGTTTATTACAAATGCCTGTCCTAACTGGGCTGTGTGTGCGGGACTTTCCTTAAAGCCAACTTATAAACGCATCCACGAATTGGTTCTTATTTACACACAGACATAGTCAATCCTAATGTACCAACGGAATGCTTCAGGATTTGGATTAGTGCTTTTAAACATACTGTTAGCGTTATAAATGGTTGAAGGCTTCCTAAAACAAGATGTTACTAAAGAGTTGATTTGTTACATTTAATGTTATGAATGGTTCGGTGTTAATTAAGTTGAGTTGTTACTGTTAAAGAGGCGGTTGTCGTAATTAAGTAGTGTTACTGTTTCCTGTTTAACTGTTGACGGTTATAAAGTGAAAAGGTTTAGGGTTAACCCTTTTGTAATGTTCCCTACTGTTTAAGTGTGTTGTTGCTCCCAGAAGGATGGGGATCTTTCTAGAATGTTCCAGGCAGGGAACAGTGATGTCACCCGGACCACGACCAATCAGACGACGCCGCACAGGAATGATTGGAGAGGGATGCTCCTAGTAAAGGAGCCAATCACCATGGAGAAAAGGAACCAATTGCTCGGAGGATCCAAAAGTGACCAGTGGGGAGCTAAGGACAGTTTATAAAACCAGACTGGTGCTTTGCACCAGGTCCTTTTCCCTCATGGCGTTGGCAGGGAGAGCACCCAGTGTCGTGCACATGCTGTTTGAATCTGTCTTGTCATTTCGTTCTCAGCTGTTCTGTAATTAATAAATTGTTAAATCACAACGGCGTGAGACCGTCCTTCTCACAGTTAGCTTCTCTCAAAGACTACATCATAACATTAAAACTCTCTAGTTAGTTGAAATTTATTCTCAAAAAAAGGGAAAAATTACTACGTCTAAAGCAAAATAGCTAAAGATTTTCTTTCAAAAATTAAATATACTTCATGACTCTAAGCCAACTATTAATTCCATAAAATTAAAAGCAGACAAAAGAATTGTTAAATCAAGTTTGTGAGTATTGGCAAGCCATGGAGGAAAACCTTCGCCTTCATGTCTTTCTACACATTTTTTCTCTTTTTTTTTGTCCTAGAGGCAATTTTCATCCATTACTCTGCATGGAACCAACATCCATTACATGAAGACAGTGTCTTAATCAAAATGACTTCTTATACAAGTCTATTTAATAAAAATTCATTGTTTTAATCTACTAAGTGTAATATTAATGAAAACTAAATTATGTCTCTTTATTAGTCAGTTACTGATGCTTCTCTGCAGCTTATAAACCTAGTTCTCTTAAAGCTGAATGTATTTTAAAGCACCATAAAAACTCAATGGCATTTGCTTATGGAACAAAAACCAGTTAGGCCAATACCGTGGATTGACACTACAGCAATGCCACACCACCACCACATTTTCTTAAGCAAAGATGACTCTCGCACAACTAGGAGGTTTAACAATAGCTTAAGAGGTTTACCAATAATAGTACTGGTTAATAAAAATCCATATAACTTGGAGTGAGGAAGCAACTTGTAGTCAGATATTGGAAAGATATGATTTACCTGAAAGAGCTTTAGAAAAAAATTCTCTGCAGCATACACTCATCTCTTGAAAATTAAAGTTTTTAGTGAGTAAAGAGCTGAATGCTCGCAGCTGTTAAAAAAAGACTGGAAATGCAGTCTAAATTTTCCAAAGATCAGTGGAAAACTTCACCTGCAATGACACCAACTGGAAAAAAAATTTAAAAATCTCTGTGAGATCTCTAAGCTTCTCCCCTCACGCAGACTTTCTCGTTCAGATGGCCACCCTCATGCAGTAGCAGAGATGTGATTTCTTTAATCTCCCATCTGAACTCTGTCCTTCAGATGAAACCAATTTCTTGGACTTCTTCCAGAACACAATCCTACAGATCTCCTAACGCTTCTCAGACTTTCAGCCCCACTACTTGCAAATGCATTGAAGCAACAGACCAAACTCTAATTTGCACCTTTAAGAGCTTCCCCATTGGAAGCCTGTGTCCAGCAGCGTATTCAAGTAACTCAAAGCACATTTTTCCTAACAAATTTATTTATTCAAACAGTCAAAACCACAAGGGTCTGCCTTCATTCCCACCAATATATCCCAGAAATCTTCTAAAGTTACTGCCTCAGAAGCATGCCACTTAGGCTTGTTCTCAGCCTGCCTGCCCTCCTAACTAGGCCACGCTCCCTATTTAGGGAAAAGTTGGTTGCTGCTTAACATTTATCTTTATCTCTTGCCCTCGACCTTTGTGTACAAAGTGTGTGGCACTGGGACACAGAGAAGAAAAGAAAAAGCAACTAATTAGTGATCCAGTCGTGGCCCTAGACAGTCTCTTGAAACTATTTATCCTGAGACATTTTATCTCTGGACGTTGTTTAATACGTTAAGAGGCTGAAAAAATTAAAGTAATTTATTATAAAGCAAAGTCACTGAAACACACTTGATAAAAATAGAAGTGCAGACCTCTCCCACCTCTGTCAGAATAAGCAATGCAAATAAAGGCCAGAGTCACGAGACAAAAAGCAACATGTCTGAGACAAGAGCAGTGTGCACATCTCAGGCCTGCAAAAACCACCGGCACATCTTTGGTGTTGATCCTCCCCATCCATACAAGTAATGCTTTACCTGCTGGTGTAAACTGGAGGTGGCTGAAGTCCCTTTTAAATGTGCTTTTTTATTGCGTCTTCTCATCCCTGTCATCTTTCCCTGCCAGGTCTCCTTATTGCCAAGGACAGTGGCTGAACTTTGAGAGTGCTGGTGAGATCTTTTGGGAGATGATGCCATGGTACACCAATATCTCTCAGCAACCATCTAAAGCTGCTGCCTCAGAAACCCTCACAGGCTCGTTCTCAGCCTGCCTGCCCTCCTGAGCAGGCCATGCTCCCCCACTTAGGGAAAATTTGTTTGCCAATGAAGAAGTTTTTGCACTTTTAAGAGCTTTCCATTTGAAGCCTGTGTCCAGCAGTATATCGAAGTAACTCAAAGCACATTTTTCCTGACAAATTTATTTGTTTAAACAATCAAAATCACAAAGGTCTGCCTTCATTCCTACCAATATCTCTCAGCAACCATCTGAAGTTATCTGCCTCAGAAACACAGCACAGAGGCTTGGTTTTGGTCTGGTTATGCTAGGGTGTGAACAGCATTTTAACATTTATATTTGTTTAGAAGTCTTTCCTTCCCTAACTGCTTTATTTTTTTTCAGGTCTGGTACCACCTCCAATTGTCCATTGCCTACAAAGCCTCCACTAGATTAGGGCAGCGCTCTCAAACGTCTTCTTATGGTTAGCTTTAGATTTCTTAAATTTGAAAGAATCAAATGAAGCCACACTTTTCTGGTGGTATCGAATGCAATAGGGAGAGGTGGTTTTGATTCCTTTCACTGAACTCCAAGGGAGAGGAAAGAAGAATTTACTTTCCCTCTGCAGGGAACTGCTGTGTTTAATGGCTGACAGAAATGTCTCAGAGCTCCCTCCCTCGCTGTGCTAAATTGTGGTAGGTAGCTGTGGTGGAACTGTTGTCATCTAAGGACATAAGCAAGGCAAGGAACAATAAAGGCTATGATTAGCCCAAATTGCAAGATTAATAAAACAAACAAACAAACAAACCCTACCCAACTTAGGCAAACGAGCCGTGATTTTCAATGTCTCTCTCATTTCTCTTGCAACTAAGAGGATATCACTGAAATTTCAGCCCCATGTCCAATAATGTTTAATGCTCTTTCACTTTCCACTATCAACTTATAAAAATGCATATTTTCTTTCATACACAAGCGAAACCTTGACATTTATAAGCATTCAGAATCAAGATCTTCTCAAAATCCAGTATGAAAAGCATTTGTGCCCCTCAAGACACATTGCTGGCAGTCAAATCTGTGCCTACTGACAGCAGCGCTCTATGACAGTAATAACTACAGTGTGTGACTACATACATTATTCACACTAAAGTAATATTATCGATTACAGTCAGAATTCATGAAGCTCTACAAAATGGCAGGTCAAGATGATTTAAGTGCCATTTTACATCCTAATATTTACAAGCTAATGCTTCACAAAATGAGTGGGATATAGCCAGTAGTATCACATCCACTTCCTGTGGAGGCACTAGCTAGCACTCCTAACTTTTTTATGTTAGATAATAGTTGAAGGGTGTTGATAGTTTTAACCTACATCCTTTTATTCAGAAAGACTTCTAATCCTGAATCTTGGCTCTTTGTTTTAAATCAGGGATGTATTGATTAACTGTGAGACTGAACGTATCTCAGCGGTGGCTGAGTCGGGTATCCACTATGGAATTAGGACAGTTAAACACTGGAATCGATCCTCTCATTGTAAAGCCACAGCTGCTGTGGCAAGCAGTTTCTCTAAGCTATTAATTTTATTATTAGCACACCTGGAGACACTGTTTCCCTGAGGGAAAAGCAATTCAATTGCGTGTGCTGCAACAACTAGTGGCATATGATCAATGAGACAGCTGGGACCACGAGCTTTCTCCTGGAGCTCGGGGTGGCTATGACAAAGTAGTTTGTAAAGCAGTGACAATACAAACTAATATTGCTTTATGTTTTATGCACCTCATTGTAAGCACATAGCTTACAGTTTCCAGAGTCTGGCACATTTAGGCCTTTCTGGACTAGTTCAGCAGTCTCAGTCTTCCCAAGGTCTTTCCTGATGACATCTGGTATCCTTTGCCTGACCACTGACTCCTTCCATCCTTCCCCTGTGCCCCCAAGGCAGCAATAAACCACACTCCATGAAAAGGCAACAGCAACACTTGTTTAACATAGAGGAGAAAGACTAAACACACGCTTCTGCCCATTTGGTTCTATTTCATAAGCATGTTAATGAAAAGACACAAAGCCCCATAGGCCTGGCACCAAAGCACCAGCTATAACTGACTTTCTAATCCCAAAATAACTGATACATCTCAAAAACTCTGATCCAGCAATACCTGAAATTTAGTCAATATTTCAATGCAAGAGTCAGTAAAAATTAGCAGGAAAGGAAGATAAAACATGGACCACTCAGGTATTACAGGCATATATAAATGATGCACCAGCAGTTCCACACACCAAAAAAACCCCAAATCTACACTGGAAGGACAAACCAACCAAACCCCTCATAAAAATAAGATGAAGATAATGCTGCATCTGATGGAAATCATGACGCTCCAGTACCACCCGCAAAACTTTGAGGAGCTTTGGGTTCTTACTCTGTTCCCTTCTGAATTGCCACAGTAGGGAAAGCAAGTTCTGTGTTGTGAAACCTTGTAAGAGATGATATACGTGTTGCAAAGACCTCATATTAACAGACATACTTAGCATTTAAGACTTCCTAGAAATTCTATCTCAGTTGACTTTAATGCCTTTGGCTGTGGGGTTTTGCAACTCAGCCATCTTCAAGCCCTTCTTGGTCCCTCCATTCACAGTCCACAAACCTGTACTCTCCTCCAGGCTGGCTGTCGAGGACACCACCACTCTATCCCGGGTAATTTCCATTTCAGGTTTTGATGGGAAAATACTGATTGTGAGTACAATGTAAATCCCAGTTTTTAATGATGATTTAAATATGTTTAAAATTAACCTATCATTCTTGCCACTTCTGCAGTAAAATCATTGTCAGCCTGCTGTATCCATGTCTAATATGTGCAATCAAGAAATGAAGAGACTTGGGACTCACTACTCTGATGCTGACAAGCTATTTCACAGAATTTTTGAGCCATGTTTCCCAAATCAGTCAAAGCATCTCAATGATTAACCATGGAAAAGAGGTGCCCTAGTCAGCAGATGCTGCAACAGAACCAAGACATAACCTTTATTCTTCAGCTTCCATTATTTTTAATAGTGAATTAAAATAACACCTTTGTCAATCACTATGCAAACATGGAAAATTGAGGGTAGGGAGGAGCGTGGGTGTTTGTGTCTAGAGGTACCTTCCAGTTAACTTTAGTTACTTCAACTTTGGGCTTTCTGCCTCAAGGAGAATTTTTCTGCACAGAAAAACTATGAGATGCCTTCATTTCAGTAGATTTGAGACTGCACAACTGTACAGTCAAATACAAATCTTGAACCACCAAGCTTGAGCAGCAGTCAGTACAACTTCCTGCACAGATGCCACCCCTAGAATCTGGCCACTCAAACCAGGATTAAAGGCAGAACAGTTTCACAGCTGTGCTTCACGGGACTCATTTTTCCCTGTACCTAGAAAATTTCTATTTTCCTTTCTAGCCCACCACTTTTTCCAGCTTTGCCCCCACGTGAATATCTCCAGGAAGGTTGGCCTCTGCTCCCACTTCTCTTCGTGACTTAGTCCTAGATTTTCACAAATCTGTTTAGTTATCCAATACCTATGTCAAGTATTGAACGCACACTTTAATGTGTACAACTTATTGCCAAATAATTTTACCAGCGAGGCCATCAAGCACACATTTAACTATTTCTTGAAATCTAAATCATTTAATAGTCCTAATTTAGCTAGGAGGGCTATTAACTACTCTCAAAAATGTGGCAAATTATTTACTGAACACTGGACATTAAATTTATTTAAATGATTAAAATACATTTGCATCTATTTGTACAGGAAATATTATTCCTACATTGTAACACTAGCATTTATCATCTTCCTGTGTTTACATGATGACAAAATAGTAAATATTTAACATATTGGAGGGTATTTTCACTTTAAACCCACCTTGCCTTAAACATCCAACATGTGTCCCTGCTTTTAGAGGTGCTGGCCATTCCTATGTGAAAAGCTGTCTAAAGCAGGATTTCATTCAGAAAATGAGGAAAGGCAATATGATTTCAACTTGGATTAGTAGATTAGCTGGATTGTAGCTTAAATAATATTGTTTTGCTCAACAAAGAAATTGCTGGATATAGTTTCGAATTCTAAATGAAAAACCAGTTTTCTTCTTGCAGCAGAACACCGGAAAAAAAAGTATCAGAAGGCAGTTGTTAAAAATTGATCAATTGATCACATATATATATATATACACACACACACACACACACGTGTGTGTGTCTGTGTGTGTAAAGGTCTAGTTTCTGATGGAGTACCTGAAAAAGTACATCTGAGCATTTTCATCTGCCTGGCTTAGACAACATCATTTAGATCAGTGGTAGCACAGCAGTTTCTGGAGGCACAGAGACAAACCTCCTCTGATAAATTTTAAGCTTTCTGAGTCACAGACTGAAACCTGGCACAGTCGGTCATGGCTGTCGTGAATGAACAGAAAGCCGAGCAAGACAAATTTTGGCTGCTTTAAATATCACACAACTTCCTAAATCTTACACTATATTTGCTATTTTTCTTACCAAATAGGAAAGGGAATGACTAAGAAAATATTTTTTCTAAAGCCAGTTAGAACAAGAGCAGTTTTCAGTCTATCAAAATATGGGCATAACATCCAACTTATCCTATGAGAGGAGAATGCAATTCTCCTTGAGATCCATCACGATGAACTCCTAACGAGGCAGAGGTTCAGGGGTATATTTGTCACCCCTCGAAAAAGTGAAATTCTCACTACATTTAGGGAGAGCTGACTGCTGCTTTCCCTAGTTATGTCTCTTTGGGATGCATGCCAAGTATCTAAGAGGCTGTACAATAAAAGTTCAGCAATTACTTCTCACTTTTGCTGGAGAACCAGCTCAGGACCTGCCATGACATGTAGTGTTCACCCGTGCCAGCCAAAAAAGCACATACTGACTTTTTTCCTTCCCATGCTTCAAACCCCCAACCACTTCACTCTCCCTCTCTTTTTCAAACATCAAATTTAGCATAAAATTAAACAATTACAATTGTATATTTGAATACTTTCAAATCAACTTAAAAAATCATAAAATACCCCACCCCGCATTTTTACAGCTCCCACAGTAATACTGGCTTGCTTTCCACCTGCTTTACCAAGTTATTATGTACAAAGAAATGGGGAGAACAATGACACATTGAAGAAGCTGTATGTTCTCTATAAGGTATGTTTGGAAACATATATTTTAACATTAAAGAAAGATTAAGAAGGAAATGCATGAAATTTTGTAAACATGTGAGGAACAACAGTTTGGATTCCTAGGAGTATTACAAAATGACTACTATTAACAACAGATGCTCATATATAATTTTTTACTTATCTATGTGTTTGCTGCCTGGTTCTATAGCATATTCTCACTGGATTTCAAAGCAGACTCTAATTTAGAAGAAATATGTCTTTGAGGAAAAGACTTAGAGAAGCAATTTCTACTGAAATGTTGCAAGAGCTGCCCTGACTGACAAGCTGAGTATGCATAATTCAAAGGCTTAAACAGTCTGAACTAAAAAGTACTTGGATGGATGTAGAAAACAGGCAGCATATGAAAAATTAGGATATTACTGGGGAAAAAAAAAAAAGGTAAAAAATAAAGAGAAACATCCCATATAACTAATTGAAAGGGACATTCAAACTAAGTAAATTCTGGTGTAAATATGCTGCATCAAAAGTCTGATATTACTGTGTGATTACTTGTATTCCTTGAAGATATAAAATAGTTTGTCCATAGATGACAAAAAAATCAGACCTAAGCTAAGAACATGATTAATTGCTCACGGCAGAGCAGGTGACTTGTGGAAACAGCCTGACTTACTCTGCAATAACCTGGTAAGGTGCCCATGTCTGAAGTGCAAGGAGATGCTCAAGCACACAGGTTTCGTACATTCCTAAATCCTTGAAATGAGACAGCTCTTCCCTTGTACACATCAGGGACACAGTTACACCACTCCCGTGGTCCTGACCGCAGTCATTCTGCTCTTCCACTTGTAAACCTCTGCTTCATTATGTGTTTCTGCTGCTCCTTCCTACAGACCTAACTCACCGGAGCTACAGAACAAAGAAAGCTGAAATCAAGTTATTTTTATTCCTTTAACACAGCATATACATTTTTGGCAATATATGACCAAATTGGTGCATAACTAAGCTTTGACACTGTCGTTTCCACTTAAAATTGCTTGTAACTTTTTTGTTTCTATTACTCCATTAAGGTCTAACATCTACTATCATCAAAGTTTTTCTGTCATTGAAAAGCAGAAATGCTTAGGACACATGTGAAGATCCATTTAATAATTCAAAACATTATTACACTTTAGTTAAGAACAAGAAGGAAAGTATTAAACTGGTAGGGAATTTAGGCCAAAGCTAATTTCACAAGCTGGAATTTGTCCAAGACACTGTATTTAACACCTTTACTCCTGTGAGCAGTGAGCAAGTTCTTTAATGACCACAAGTGGCCAAGACCTCAGTTTTAGATCTCACCTGATAGAGAGGCTAATGAGATTTCCATTTTGCTCAGATTGACAGCAACTACTCCATAATATTTCCACATTTCCAATCCCTAATGGAACCAAATAGCAAAGCTGTGCAAAAATGATAATATGGAACTTTTTTCCCCCTCCAAATCTCAAAAGCGATTTGACTCAGGGTCAGGGCGAGCTTTAAGTCCATGCACACATCAGTTCTTTTGCCTTATCTGTATTTTGCAATCCTTGACATGCAAACACATACAGGCACCTCTCTGAAAGCCACCACATCAGAAAACCCAAAGCATTCTCTCAATATATCATGACTCTAGAATATTATTTACACAAATTTAAAGGATTATTACTATACTCCTACATGAAAGCATAATATATACACAATAGACTGGAATGTCTCAAAAGGATGTGCCTTGTGCTACCTATAAATAATCCAGATGGAAAAAAAAACTCAACTTGAATTAACCAGAATATCAGAATAGAATAATTATTCCGAATGCTGCTCTGAAACACAAGTATGCCACTGATCCAGTGATTACCATCTCTCCATTTATTAGAAAATCATTAATACTTTTACATGCTATGAGCATTCATTAAAAATCAAGCGCCAAACCCTAAATACAGTTCCATGGGAAATGCACCCGTTCTTAAACAAATAGCTGAAGCATTGTCAGTGGCTTTGGAGCAACTGTTCTACCGAAGTGCTTAACCTGTAGGACACGTGTTGCCTCCAGTCTGCTGGAATTATTCATCTCAGCCCATGCTCTTCTCTTGGAAAGCTTTTTTTCAGGACAGAGAAGGTCAGAAGTACACATTAGTGGACTGGCAGCAGTATCTGCCCATTCACAAGTGACACTGTTCACTGCAGCATCTCCCTTACAAACCTGGGAGGGGACAGTGCAGGAAGCGATGTGCCTGTTGCCTTGGGGTGATTCTATGACCATACTGTATTCCCCAGCGCCTGCTTGATCTCTGGTGTACCTTTAAATTGCAAAGGAGGGAGAGAGAAGCCGAGAGAACTCGTCAAAGTGGCCGGCTTGACCGTGCAACTTGAATGTCTTGCATTCTTTTCTCTCCCAGTTCGGACAACATTTGGTTGGTTAGAGGACTTTTGCTCTCTAGTCTCCTCGGCTTTCAGCGGAGAAGGGACTGTGATCTGCCTCAGCGGCCTCTGTTCCTTTTTGGACTGTTTTTGGCTTGCTTTTCATCCCAGACCAGCTCCCATCTCCGGCCCTGCTCGGCGGGACCCTCCAAGGGGGATCGTCGGACCCGGCCTGGCCCGGCCCAGCTCAGGACTGCAGGTTTTACCTACAGAAAGAACTCTAAAATCCATAGTCCTCTTTTAGGGGACAGGGGAGGGGGTTTCAATATCCTTTTTTGCCCTGTGACAGGGGGGGCTCTGTTTGTTAAATAAATAGTTTTTTTCACTTTCACTCGAGAAATTATTTTCCCGAACCCGCGGGGGAGGTGCTGCCGGGGCCTGCTTGCCTGGCAGGCAGGAGAGGAAGAGAGACGCCCCTCTCGGGTTGTTTCCTCCTGGATTTGTGTCCAAACCGGCACACCTGGCAATAGGAGGGATAAAATTCCTGGTGTCGTGTCCTTACTCCCAGCTACTGCCTTTCACAAAGCAAGCCAAGTGTACAAGATGTGACTCTGCAGCACACGTACCACGCACCAAGCACCAGAAAGGGGAATAATTTCCAGGCATGGATTGTCACAACTCCTCGTGTGGGGCTTTCCTCTAACAATAGGAAAAACCAATGGCTTGATTTTAGGGGAAAGGTTCTGGGGGATCAGGAAAGTACTGCACATTACTGTGCATCACCAAATGCAGGCATAATAACATAGTACATTTCTTCCCTAAAGTCTGAATTCCTGTATTTGAGCAACTGTACCGTGTTGTGACTACGCTGTACTGTATGACTGGTTTTAATGTGATGGTATCAATTTAATGATTTTTGTTACAATTACCGCATAATGTGTTTTTATCCAAATTCTCAATACAGTTTAGTAACTTTGAAAAGCATTGGTAGTTTTCATTTATTAAGTTTTACTTTTCCAGCACAGTCCTTTTAACTGGCATACCCATAACTTTTGATGAAACAGAAGCAAAAACAACAACTGTCCTGGATGCAATCTGCCAATCCAAACATCTTACCCCCCTTTTTTTCCCCTCTGGAAATATTCTTGATTACATTGCAGAGGTAGATAAACAAACCTGAAAAGAGACAACAGCCATCCATGGTTAATAAATACTGGTAAAAATGAGTACATTCTCAGGAACATTTCTCAGTGAAGCACCCATACTTGACAGCTGCCTGCTTGAAAGCAGGTTTTGATGTTTGCTATCAACCACCCTTTAAAAAGTTCCAACTAATTAAATTAACAAGGAAGTTATCTGTCAGCTACATGTTGCATTTTAAGACAGTATCTCTCCAGTCCACCCTTCCAGATCTGAGTTCATCCTCAGACTTTAATTAATTCTGCTAGAACTTATCAGACCTGTAATCTGGATCATAAACAAAAGGGAGAGTTTCATTAATGTGTGCTTTTTCCTTTATTTAAACATAGAAATAAAATATTTTAATTCTATTATGTTCATACTATACAACAATATAATAATAATAATTAGATACTACAGTACTGATTTAACAGTTGTGTCATCAGCATCAGAGAAGCAAGTTTCAAAACAATGAAACACTTCTCTCACTTGCTTCAGGATTGTGTTAAAATTATGTAAGAAAATAGGGAATTCTGCTCTTATTCATCAGTTACTTCATAGCATACATTGAATTTTCTAAGCTCTGTGCATTCCATTCATGTGGCACGTGCATACCAGAGATTTTTTTTAATCTATTCACTGTCAAAGGAATAGAAAAAAATACTTTCACTTGTGGGTTTTGCCCTCAAAATTGATTTTTATAACAATTCATTTAATCTAGAATTTTTTTTCCTAAAAATATATCTATATCATATGAAACAAAAAGAACAGTGTGGTGCTAAGCCTGACTTCAGTGACAGTCAATCACCTGTTTGCATTTTATTGCTTCACTAGTAAATAGCAACCTATGTAGACAATGTGGTCAGAGGATCACTGCACTGCAATCAATGTACTTCACTATTTAATTATATCTAAAATTGAGTATGAGGAATTTTAACGTTTATTCATGTTCTTCATTATCACAACTTTCAGGCAGAAGACTCTAAGATGGAAGCATGCTGAGGGAGTAGGAGGGGGTTATTGGAGATAGGGTTTCCTGACAGGTATTTCTTCTTACTCCTGACTGAAGTTTGCTGCCAAATTCTTCTTAATTCATTGCAGAGTTCCTCATCTGGATAAATCCTCTATGTGACAAGCAGTGTTAATCACAAGAGACAGAGCTGACTGAGATCACCAGTTTTATTCACACCTTTTAATTTCCCAGCAGCCTTTGTAATTTTGCTTCCATGTCATGAACACAGAAAATCCCTAACTTTCTTATCATACAGGTCACATACGACTTGTTTGCACCTTGCTAGAGAGCACAAGCGTTAACACAACTGTAGTAAGGAAAGTGAAGGAATAAAGACATGCTGGTATCTAGGTTTGGTGAGTTTTTCTGGTTGAGGGTTTTGTTTGGTTGGGTTGTCGTTTTTGTTTGGTTTTGGTTGTTTTTGGGTTTTTAAAAATTTTTTAATTTTTCTTTTTTAACATTGCTTTGTGGGTTTGGGTGGATGAGAGCATTCTCTTCAAGTCAGTCTCTGCAATAACTTTGAAATGAAAATAAATTTAGCAGAAGGTGCTTAGGTTTGCCTCAAGGCCAAGCTAGAAGAGCTCCTGCCACAGCTGTAACGGGCTGCAAAGCTGCACTGCCAAGCCTGGGCACTGCACTCAAGGACAAAAGGCCTTTGGTGCCAGGGACAGGCACTGAGGCTGGGCTGGAGACAACTAAACTCCACCACTAGAACCTGAAAAGAATAATCTCCCAATTCCATTTGCTTTTTTTAACGGCCCCAGCTCTGCCTCAGTCATCTGAAGATAACATGCAGTCCAGTAAGACACAGAGTACAGGCAGATCTACAGCGCTCCATGCTTTCCTGGTGAATTTCAAAATAGACCTTAATTTCTATCACATTAATATATTTCTTTATAAGTACAGGCCAACATCGGAAGCAAGAATTTGCACTGCAAAAGTCAAAGCCCTCCAGCACTCTTTTGAAAGCCTGAGGTTAGAGCTAATGCTCTAACCAAGCTCTACTGAAAAATTTTATCAACATCTTTGGCAACTGCTGCAGCAATGGAATTGGGTACAGCAGAGAAGCAGCAATAACACAAAAATATTTACAAAAAAAAAGTGCAATGGTCTTTGTTAAATTTTAGACAATATTTTTTTCTACTCCTACAGTACAAGTTACAAAACCATGACTAAGTAATATATTGCAGAATATGAGGAGAAAATGGGGATTTGAATTCTCTAGGAAAGCTGTCTGGTCAAAATTAAAAATAGTTTTCCTTTTCTAAGTTACACTTTATATAAAGTTAAGTTGGCCCAATCACTTGCATTCACAGATGTAGGGCTCAAAAAAAAAAATATTCCAATAAATGCGAACTTCCACTCTGTGGATCTTTTATCATGTATACACTAAAATGCCAACAATATGTCATAGCTAAGAAACATCCTTTTATCCTATTTTAAAGCCAGTATTCAACTTAAATGGTAAGGCATATCTCTTGATCTTGTTTTGTAAAGGTTGCACTTGCTACAGGCTTAACACAACTGTGGGAGACGGTATGGAAAGGATCGATAAAGCAGTATTACCCTTTGTGATAGTGAATCTCTGCAGGACACTCCAGCTTAACTCTGCTGCCTGCACTTACACTTCACACTTTCCCACTGGGAGAATAGGCTACAACACAGTGATGGACTTACAAGGCAAGGAGAGGTGTGTAAAAATCCCCCTCCTGTTCCTGCCCTACAGTTGCTACCTTGCTGTAAATGTCATAAAACAAAAACAAAAAACAAAAGGAAACAAAGAAACAAAAAACCCCAAAAACTGTTAAATTACAGGGTTTGTTTATTAAGACAAAAAAATATTCCCAAACCCTGCTGAACACAGGCCCTTGCTTCATCACACAGTGCAGATGCAACAGGTTAGAATTTTCATTTTAACAGCATGACACACCCTCTCCTCAAAAAAAAAAAAAAAAAAAAGGGAAAAAAAAAAAAAAAAAAGCAGCAGTATACCAGGAATATCACCAAATGACAAATCTCCTTGGTGCTACAGAAACAGAAAACATGAAAGAATTTCTGTTTCAGCACAAACTGGGCTGTTGGAAACCACGTGCAGGTGATTTCAGCACGGCCACTGGGCTGTGGTAATGACAAGTTCTCTGTGGGAGAATCTGACTTACAAGCAAAGAGGGTTTTTGCTGTCTGAAAACAGATCTGAAAAGAGAGGGGTATTTTGGGCACAAAGCAAAGTAAACAGCTTCAATTATAGGCAGTAGAATGGGAAAGTCACAGACACTTAAGTGGGTCAAGCATAAGATGAAGACTGGAACAAAGTCAGCAGAGAAGAAAAGAGGAGGATGTTAAAAACAGAAAGTTTTAAATACAGTTTAGAAGAAAAGTTTCAGAAATGGGGACAAATGTTTTAAACTTGAGTCAGACATGAAGGGTCTGTCAGGTAGAGGATACAAAGGTGGAGATGACTTAGCTATTGCAGTAGGAAGGGAACCTGCTTTTAACACACCTAGAGATTGCTACATAATCACATTGCAAAGCATTAAAAAACACTGGTACAAAGCCTTACACCAGAGCCAAGAGGCGGTTGTGTAATGGTACTTTATCAAATGTGCTAAAAATATAAATAGTCACATACAGAAACAAAATCAGCTATCAAAATCTTGTGCCTTTTAAAATTTAAGCATCCTAGAACAGATTACAGCAAGCCACTCGTACAGTGTGTCCTTGAAAAGTGACACATAATGTGTTTTATATTCTCACAGACTATTTGGAGTTTGAGATCAGAAACTTCTGAGTTTCTTTAAAATGGTGCAAGCTAATAAAGAACTAAAAGTGGCGATGTAAGCATGAAATTGGAAGGAGAAGAGTTAAACAGGTGACAGCAGCAGGTGAAAAAAGTAAATGATTCATTTGGAGACTGAGACAGACAAATGCCAAAGCAGTTTACATAAAAGGAGGCATAGAAATAACACCAATTAACTCCAGAGACCCTAAAACTACCCAATTTGGTTGGAAAGATATCATATAAATTTGCATCTCTGCTCTCGCCACTTACATGAGCTGTCATTTCCCCTCTGAACCTTCTTTTGCCCTCCCACATCACCAAACCTGTAATCTGCATCTCTTCACCCTTCCCTTTTCTACCTTTGCCTGCAACCACACCTAAATCCCATGAGGTTACACTTGAAGCTGGCTCTGGGGATGCAATAGGTTTCGGGTTTTTCACCTGCAACCACTCCTTCTGTGCAGGCTGAAGGACAGACACACTCTTATCTCCAGACAACAGAACAGATGGTGAGCTCTTGCAGGACTCGGGAGGCCAAGGGGCCCCTGCTGCTCCTGAGCATGGGCGATGTCTGAGCGCATCCCTGTCCCGCTGGCTGACCACCCTGCCTGATCCAAACCCTACAGGAGCCTGCCCTTGGCGCAGCCGGGCTGTGAATCGGCCTGCAGGGTTTGGCTGTGAGAGCAGGAGCTGCTCCAAGTCCCAGGTGTAGCAGCCAGGGTACGGAGCTGAATGGTTTCCCACTGCACTGAAGGCTGTCCCAAGCTCAGCTCTCCCCACCGTACCCAGAGCTCCTGCCAACCACTCTGTCATGCCATAAGCAAAGCTTTCTGTAAGATAAAGAAACAAACACCTTGTTTGACACTCCACAAGCCTGTAAGACATCTTCATTATCAGGTGTTTGTACCCTAAACATATTCAGAATTTAGTCTTACTAATACAATTTTTTTTTCTAGTTACTCAGAGCAATTGGTGAGTAAAGTAGGCTGGAACACTAAGTGCAACTACATGTAAAAATATTGCAAAATGTTAATGATATAATTATTGCATGGGGGTAATAAAGAACAGGCTCAGATAGTTTTTTTCATGCTCATAGCCAGTATTTTAATATATACATCACATTTACTCACTTTCAGGACATACACCCCATTGCAACACGATGGGGAACAAAGTGGAAGTTATTTTTCATGCCAGCTCTTTGGCTAAGTGTTGTATAAAACAGCCACTGTGTTCCTTCTCTTCCTGGATTTAGCTCAGGGAAATGTATTTTGATATTGCACACATGAAACAGTTTTGTCCTTTTTAACCTGCCTTATGTTTCTTATGCGAGCTTTCAGAGCTTTAGAGAATATTTTATCATTTACTGACATGCAGAACTCTCAGTTTATGAGCAAATTATTAAACTGCCCATCCAAGTCAGTGCAGGTGGCATGAGCAGCTTTCTTTGGAGCTACTGCAAAACCACGTGTCACATAGTTTACATGTGGGATTGGGCGTCATGGTCCTGTAAAGCTAAGCCAGTAAAATTCTATCCACTATCTTCTTATGTGGAACCAATTAAAATAAAATTATCTAAAAACATCTTGACTGAAATAATTGCATACTAATGTTAGTTAGCAAGCAATTCGGAATTAATGTCAAGATCTCCTTATGCTAGACAATGTAGAATTTTGTATAAAACTATATATATTGCTATGTATGTACCTATATGCATGCAAATGTATTTGTATGTAATAGATATTTATATAGAGGGGTTTTTTTTAAATCAGGTAAATAAATTATGATAATTTGTACCTTTGCTTGACAAAAGTGATTCTGATAAAGTCATCTTGCCAGTCCCTAATCACTGAAGGTTTAAATGACTAATTTCTCCTTTCCTAATAAGTCCAGATTGACTGATGAAATTTCGGCGAAAAGTGGTTAAAATTCATCCTAGCTTTTCCATGCAAAATTGGATTCCACTTTATCAGAAAACTTTCAAATGCAATATTACTCGTTGTTACATATACAACCAGCAACTTACACAGGGCACTATTTATCATTCAGACAACTTAAGTACAACACAAAAAATCACCTTGAGACAAATGAGAAATTCTCTCTTGGGAAACCCCAAACTGTATTAATATGATAAGAAGCAGAGCTTCACTTTTCCTTCATTAAGTCTAGAAGGCATTTCTCATACAGCCATGTAAGAAGTTAGGAAAAAAAAATTAAAATATAAAACTAAAAAACCCTCCAAGGTTCAGACATCTTTTTAGTCATATCAATCATTTTCAGTTCAACCAACTTTTTTCATTGTTACAAAAGCATTAAAATCCAGATGGAAATGAGCTGAAAAATTCAATGCCCACAGGGAACCCTGTGCTTAGATAATCTAATCCATTTGGGAAACAAAAAGTTCATGTCAGGTATTTAGTAACCAAAGCAATTACCAGAAGCTGACTATTGAAATTGAGCTGAGTAATATTTCATCAGATTTCATCAATCCTGCTAGAACAAAGAAAATTGTGGGGGATAACAATCTATTCAGTGTTAGTTGAGATAAATAAAACTGAAGAAAAATAAAACAATGATTGCAGTTATCTGTTATTGTTTCCTAAATACATTGGTCGATATATAATAAAGACAGTATTTCCAAACCACTGAAATGTGGGTAGCAGAGTGGCCATTTTGATTTCTGTATTTGCAGTTTTGTTATTTATGCTGTCCGAATCTGTATGTGCATTGCAATTAGGTCTGCACATCTTTCCCTCTTCACAGTCACCTCTTAAAAACAGGAGAAAGATCTACCCCTGAGAATAACCAAGAAGTATAGCATTGTAGGATTAATAATATTAAATCCATTACTTGAGCAGTTTATAGGAAAACTGTCTGTTCCATATAACCAGGGGGTTCCAAAGCAGATGTGCACCCACAGCACCTACCCGTGTGTTAGAAATGTCTAAAAAGTACTTTCACCGAAGATTCTTTAAGTTATGATTTCTTTAAGTTAGAATTCTGGAAATAGTTAACATTCACTGAGAGAAATTGTCAAAAAAATACATTTTTAAAAAACTCCCCTGAAAAAACCAGCCGTCTTTTCAAGCAAACAGCATTAAGTTTAAATAAATTTCCACCTGTGAACATAAACCAGCATCCATGCAAATGTGTCTTATGCCTGCAGAATCTATCACACCAGGCATTTCAGTTTGATTAAATATTTTATGCTCACAGTTCAAAGTGGCTTTATATTTAGTTTAAAATAAAACCCCTCATCATCTTAAAAGATCATCAAGTAGGCCTTGAACGTGCAGACGTTATGCAAATGCTGGCTACTGATAGGCCTGTGTGCGTGTATGGGTGAGTACCAGGCACATCTGCTTTGGAAATTTACTGAGTCATACTTGAAAAACCAGAACAATTTCAACTCAAAAGAAAAAATTCTTTGGTATGCTAAGAGCCCAGCAGCAGAATGAGATTTTTCACAGGGAGCTGTGTGCTGAGGACCAGCACTGACTCATTTTGCTCCAGCTAACCTCCCATCTCTGCCTAATTAATGTGAACAGGAAATTCAGAGTCAGGAGCCTCTGCCACTGTTACCATGGCCCACCAACAAGCTGAGATCTCAGATATCTCAGCAAACCCCTGGGGCACCATTGCAGCTTTTCTTACCCAGCTGGTATTTAAGGTAATACATGGGAGAATCAAAGAGATTGCTTAGCAAACAGCGTGACTAGTCAGTTATCAAGATCCAGGAAGAAATGGTAAATAAAAGCAAATATTCTTGGAGCGGTATTCATTTGGAACAGCTGCTGCTTATTGAACAATTAGTGTCCTAGGTGTTGGAAGTACCTTAGATGAATGCTAAAGAAAATACAGTGCAAAATCAGAAAAGCCGCTCCTGAGAAATAAATTAGGACCATGGCTTTTACTGCTTGGTTTGTAAGACCAGTTTGTCTATGTAAACTATGGTTATGTTTAATAGAAAAACATTTTGTCCCTGAGATGCATCTACTTCACTGTGTTCCATAAAACCAGTCCTGTTCCTGCAATCACTGGCATAGACAAAATAGTGTCATCCTGTGAAATCCTCTGCCTTTTGCACCTTTTCCTGGTTCCAGAGAATTCTAATTCTCAAAGATCTCACAAGGTTAACAACTCTCTTAACATTTCATTTTCTAAACCAGTTATGAAATACAGAATTTATTCTAAGGCAAATTAATTATATCGCTGGTCTTCACATGGGAAAGTTTTGCAAAGGGTTTTTAGCACAAAGCTGCCAAACTTCAGCTCATTGACCCAGCTTTCCACTAAGCTTCGGTGCTAGTTTATGGGATATTTCAAAGGAGAAAGACATTCACCTTCAACATATCTGAAACTTTCTTGTAGGCTAATTATTAGCCCATGAGTCACAAGAAGAAAATACTGAAACATTGCAAATAATAAAAAGGAAAATAATCAGGATATTCATGACTTGCTAACAAGCCTAGTAGGATGGACGGAAGTAATTTAACTCTGCCCTGCTGAGTCACTTGGGCTGTCCATCTACCCAGAATGAACCTAATTAGCTGGTATCAAAAATGCCACAGCTTGAGCAATGGCCAAAATATATGAGCAAAATAAAATCAATCAGCATGAGACACCTTCATTTCCATTTACTAAATAGTAAGTGCAGTAGTTTGCCCCAAATTAACTCACAGCTAATGAAAGCCTTATTTAACAGTATTCATCTCAAAATCAGAATGGAAGAAAGATTATTTCCAAGTACCCAAGTTTATCCAACCATTTCATATTCTTCCAGAGCACACTGTATCACAGCATATTTCAACCTGCATTTGGAACAGCACATTCAACCACAGAACACTTTATGAAAGTAACATTAATGGTCTGTCTTAAACACATAAAAGTAGGGACAAAAATTCATGCTGACACTTTATTGTGGTTGTGACACATACACACCCCCTGCCTCCACCAGACACAAGAGCTTAGATGAAAATAAGAGTATCTGTCCAGCTTTCCCCAAAATGCTCTTGCAGCACTGCATGTACACAAACACCTACCATCTCAGTATTTTTGATAGCTGCCTGTCTTGAAGCAGCTCATCTGGATTTAAAGATGAGATGCACAACTTTGCCTTTTCAGCTGTATCAACCATCACTTTCCCATAACAGCACAGCAGCCAGTAAAAATAGAGCTCCATTTTAGTTCATCTGTATATTCTCATTGATTAATGCATTCATTCTATCAACATGAGCACACGACATGCACTAAGAGGTTCTATTTAGCATGCATTTCATTTCACTCTCTTCTTCAGCTTTTACACAGGTTGTAGCTGACATTTCCACCCAGTCCACATGACAGCATTTTGACCTTGCTTTTAGAGGCTCTTTAGCATAAAATAATCTTTGTGGTTAGAGCCTGCAACTTATGCTGAATTATGGGTACTTTACAGTAAGGAAATAAAACAGCATAGTCAAATGCTGACAGTACTCCAATGCTTTTCCCACAAGTCCTCTGAAGAACCAGCCAATTACCCTGCAATTGACACAAGTGACTGAAAAAAGCATCCTCATTTCTAGCAGTCGTAAATTCATTTGCAAGTAGCTCATCAAAATTAAATGTATACTTATTACAGACACAAAGACGTGCTTAAATCACATTAAAGGGATAATTTTATGATACTCGTAATTATTTTCAAAAAAAAAAAAGAAAGATTTTTCTATGCTGTATGTAGTAATCCTTTGCAAGCTTTAAACTTAAATCTGTTTCTTTACTGAAGTGTTTCCTCACAGTGTGTGTGAATACTGGTTTGCTATAATAGGATTGCTCGTGAGCATCATGCTTCTGGCATTGATCTTTGTGGCAGAAAAGGGAACACCGCTCCAGGGGTGAAAAAATACACAGAAAGGACTGCATGGTGCTTTAGGAAAAAATTACAGAAAGGGAAGCTGGCCAAAATTGTGACTAAATCAGAGATGGTTGCATTCCTTTTGCAGTCCTGAAAAACACGGAGAACATTAAAGAGTTTTATCTAATAATAAATGATTAATATCTGGTATTGGATACGAAACATTTCTAGCAGATGATGAGAAAAGGAAGATAAAAGGCAAAGTAAAGGAAATAATGGTAGTACTTAAACCTGTTTCATTTTAGGTTTTACTTAGAAGTTTATTCACAAGGCTTGTCGCTGGTTTATCTGAGTCTGATATATACACGTGTATTTATGGACACATTGACACACCTTTTTCCTCATTTTCCCTGCAAATTTGAGAATTCTTTTATTGCTCTAGACAACAGTATGGACAAAGACAGAAATTTGTGGCAGAAAGCACCCTGGATAACATCATTTCCATGAATCTTGCTCCTCTATTCTGTATTATTACTTTAATTGTGAGAATATTATATTTTATTTTAGACAGAATGTACCTTACTGTCCAACAAATGAAACTGCTTTAGGGATTGAAATGTACTTTTAGGAGAAAGCATATAACTAACAATAAAGAAAACTATAAAATAAAGAATTAACATTTAAGTTACAATGCAAAATAGACTGCAATATCCTTCAAAGAGAAAATTATATTTAAAGTCAGGAAACAAACAGTTTAGTGAAGGACGACATTTGAATATTCTCCAAAGGTCTCATAAAACATTGCAGTAATGTTATAAAACTTGGCTTTACTCTTCCTTAGTAGTAACGCATAGATCACATGTATCGAAATTCTTAAAGTTCATTTCTAATCAAATGATAGCAAATTTCAAGCTTTACCATTCAAGCCCAAACCCAATCCTGTGCCTGGCTTTTCTGCTTTTATAGCAGTAGCAGCTACTCAGTGCTTAAGATAATGCTCATCTTCTACTTCTCTTTCCAGCCATCCTCCAGAGTGGACTCCTCTTTCTGATTAAGGCAACCTCAGTTGTCCTGAGCACCAATTCAGACTGCACTGCATTCTAAGCCCTTAAAACAAGCTTTATGTAATGCTTCCCAAAAGTGGTTAATTCCAGTGATCTGCTACAGGATGCTGCGTCAAGGCTCCTCATTCAGAAGTCTCTTGTTTGAAAATCCAGATGTGAACTGTTCCAAGTGTCCCTTAGAGCAGGGAACAGAAGAAAATGCTGCTTTCACAGTTCCTGTGCCCAGGAGTGAGAAGGTTCTAGTTCTTATGCAATAGGCTTATTATTGAACATTTTTCTGTCCTCTTATGTTTAGATAATCATGTATTTATTTTTATATTTCTACAGTACAAGAAAAATAATGTGATGATGCTTCATGGTTAAGTACAGAGTAATTGTAATCAAGCTCCCAAGCTGTGACATGGATTAAATAACTCCTGACTGTTGTGGTTTTCTATATATAAACCATCTGAATTTAATTCTGATCTATTCTTTGATAATAAATTATGTCTGCCTCCTCTGGAAACCAGACCTCTGGAAGAGGGAGAAGCAGCTGCTGTTTCACATGAGGTGCCACAGCCACTGGGGCTAGTGCAGAAGATTTTCTCCTGCTACAAAAGTTTGTAAAATTATCACATTGGAGTAATGATTTTGCATTTAACTGAACATCTCTGCAATGGAGCCCCACAGACATTTGCAGGGACTTTAACTGGGGGGGGGTGGGTAGTAGGGGGGGAAGAAAAGCACTCTGAGAAAAAAGTTGTAAATTATTGACTAATGCAGAGCTGAAGTTCTGTGGTGAATGAGAACAGGTGGCACAGGGTCCACCCCGAGAGCCAGTGTGAGGTGACAAACAACCCTGCAAGGTCCTATGGGGGAAAGGGAAAAGCCCCATCTCTGCTTTTACTCACCATTTGAATCCCAGAGGAATTCCAATGCTACTTAGCAGCCCACCTTAATCAAAAGTGAAAAGATAAATACTAATTCTACAAATCTGGTCTAATTCCTCACCCAAAGACTGATTACTCGAGATCTGCGCACAAAAGGGTAAATTTAATCTTTCATTCAAGTTGTAGCAGCTAGATAAATTGCAGAAGCCCACATAAAATTGACCTTCAACCACCACTTTCTGATAACACAGTTTCTCACCTTTTCTTTTATCAGATCTGTCTAAAAATTTCCTGCAGCAGGATTTCCCTATATTTAGAAACCAATCAGTGCCAGCAGCTGCAAGAATTGCCCTCCAAGCAATCAAGGGTGGGAAATACGTAAGTCAAAAATCCAGTGAGGCAGAAATTTCTGATGAGACTTGAAAGGAAGCTCTTAGGAATCTACATTCATCTAGAAATTGAGAGGCAAAACCTTGACTCCTTCAAAGCATGGCGTTTTCAGGCACAGTTGTGAGGCTGGGAGTTTTTGGGCTAAATTTCAGAAAGACAGGACTGTCGAAAATGGCTAATCAGATAAAAAACCCTACACGATCACTATGATTGAAGTGAAGAAACTCCAAACACTTTGTATTTTGAAGACTCCAGAACCCAAATTTTACCATGCACATGATGCAGAAAAGGATGCTACTGAAAGAAGATGAAGCAATTTTTTATCAAGCGTGATTATATAATCCCATGTTCTTCCTCGGACTGAAACAGGGTACAACAGGAAATATTTCTCACAAAACAGAAGGTATGGTATTGCCACAGGAGTTCAGAATTACCTGATTTGTCTTAGGCAAAACTATTGGATTTCAGAACTGCACTCAGGCCAGAGGAAGGGTAAGACCTAATAAGCAGGGTACATCACAGCAGTCAAGTTAAAAGATTGAGTACATGCTATGGACACTTCCTTATCAGCACAAAGGCACATATTTATCTTGGTTTTTGCAGTGACAGCACAATATAAACTAAGGGCACGTCTATCTCTCCTCTCTCCTGGCACTGAGCTCTTCAGCTGCATCGGGAGCAGGGTACAACATGCAGCTCCAAACAAGGGCAACCTGCAGCTGCACGTGCACTAGGAAAGCCCTTAACAAGTAACAAATCTTTCTCAAGATAGATGCAATCATCTTACTGGTAAAATGTATGCTCTGATTTATAGAAATTGTGACTCTCAGGGTCCTCCGGGTTAAACACAAGTAGAAGTGAAGGTAAAAGACATCCTGTCATGCATTTCAGAAGAGAACTGTCTTTGAACTAGATGACATAGAAAGTATTCTTCAAGGTTATCAAAGATAAGAGTATGCTACAGTTCCACAAAGTCCACTTGAAATGCTGTCTGACAAGACTGCTGCTCTGCTAAATTAGATATTGTTAGTATTTTGCAGATTATTTCAAGATGTGGCAAAGAGTTATTAGCTGCAGCCTGTGGCCTACTATTGCCTTTTTTCAAATTCTAAGATTTTTAATTTCCGATTTCTTTTACAAAATAGTAAATTACACAACCATTTTATTCACAAATAGATTTGGTTTATGAAAAGCAGGCTAATCCACTTGCCTTCTGCAAAACATTTGCTAACCTGAGCCTACACTTGCTTCCCATCCACTACCACTTAACTTCCAATCACTATTTTGACACTGGCAAACTGTATCTACATTAGAATGAAATCCAAACAACCCTAAAAAGAACGAATCACCCACTGCTCATTCTCATTTGGAGCATAAGAAATTATAACAGTTGCTTTCTACTGATTTCATGTAATACCAAATCTAAATTTCCACATTGCTGTTAGAAATGTATTCCCCAGTCAGAAACATCTGCTCCAAAATTAACAAGAGTTTTTCAATAGAAACACCTGATGAGTCCATTCTTCACAGCTTCTCTAACGCAAATTTCAGACTATGGACTAGAAACTTGAAATAGTTGTGTTTCACCATAGCTTTTTTATCCTGCAGGACACACCACCAAAGGCCCCTCAACAAGTGAGAGCGGGGGGGTTGACAAAACAACAAAGGAGAAAACACAGAAAGGAGGTATCATTTCAATTAGGGTCACAAATGTCAGAAGACCTAAAGTATGCCAATCTGTAATGAAATCTTAAAAAATTTTCAATATCTCTCATAATATCACTCCTACAACCAAAAAGCAGGGAAATCTTCAGCTCATAAACAGTTCTCCCTGAGTTACTGTTGATAGCTGATAAATTTTTTTATTTAACTAAAAAAGAAAAGGAAATCATGATCATAGCCATCTACCTCTACACAAATGCTGTTTTTTCTTTTTTTACAACTCTACTGCTGTAATCATATTGCAGATTCTGTTTACCTCTAGCAATAAAAATATGTCCTGTTAAGACATATGATGGTATTAAAGTAATATAGTGATAAAGTTCTTCCAACTTCAGTAATGTCTTTCCATATGAAGCCTAAGTCTGACTTCCTCTGATATTCTGGTGATAAAACCTTGAATCTTGCTCAGGACCTTCAAAAACGCAGCTCAGGGTGGAATTGCACTTTTCCAGGAAGGAGCCAGAACATTCTGTGATTCTTCTTTTCTGACATGTTAATTGTTCTTCCATACACAAGGAGAACAGAAGCAGCAGCGTGCCATATTTATTCAATGAAAGTTGAGCCACAGGGATGATGGTACATTCCTTCTCCAGCACCAGCCAAATTATCTCAGTGCCCAGCTTTAAGAGGGTGCAATAATACTCCATCATTTGAGAAAGCTGGGAGGCTTATGAATCATTTTAACAGCATGAAGGCAGATTGAGATCATCTCCCTGTTATAGGAACCTGGAGACAAGCGGCAGCCCTGGTGAATCATTTTCATACGTCCTTACTCCTCACGATAACCTCAAAGAGACACTACCACCCGTCTCAATCTTCATTCAGCACACACGGGAACCTTCCAGGACTGAAAATGAGTTTATGTGGTGGCTGCAATGACACCCACTATTTTCTTTATATCTATCTATATGTATATATATATATTTATTTATAAAGCTCCAGATTGGGTCATTGTGTCTACCAAGAAAACCCATGCTCCCTGAATCCGTTTTAGGGGAAAAGAAAAATAAAAGAAGTAGATATAACTTTTGTAGTTATGAGAAAATGCATGACACACACATACTAACTTGAGCACGTTTGATTGCAACACTCCAGAAAGAATAAAGAAAATGCTCTTGATCACTTCCATGAAAAGTCGTTACTAACAAAATTAGGTACCTACGCATGCAAACTCTGCCTACAAACCTTCACACACAAGCAGACATTTCTTTAATAAAATAAGAAAGCCTCAGACACAACAGAGTGACAAATGATGAAATAAAGGTGATAAATTAATTTAATTTTTAATGAGAAAACTCATGACCCTTGGAAAATCAGTGTATTTGAATACAAGATGTTAGCCTATGTTCCTCCCAGAAATATAATCCTTTAAAGCAAGCTTTTTTTTCTTCTTTTTTTTTTTAAACTAATTTTTATGAGAAAGAATGGATCAAGCCCTCTCTTTCAGAGAAAAAAATTACTCTTCTAAATGTGAGGCCACTGAAATTCAGCTGAAGTTTCATCTTTTCATTAGCAGAAAGTTTAGATGTTTTTAGGAACATGCCTCAATTTTACTCTCAGTTTGACTCAAAGTAAAACAGTCTGAAAATATTTCAATTTTATTTTTGGTTCAACTTAAAGTAAAACAGACTGAAAATACAGCAACAGAAGGGCTGCCAGTTTCCATTAGGTAAGCAATACTTACACTTCTCCTTCCAAAGTCACAACAGGAAGTGTAACTGTGTTTCCAATTATGCCATAGAGATTTCTTGCATTAAGAAAAAATAAAATACAATGCATATCTCATTAAAGTACTTGGCGAAGGTAAGTAGGTCTTTCCAAATGGCAGTTTAGGGAAGAGAACTATCCTCAGTTTTAAAATCTAATGTTTCCCCAGAGCATGAGCAATCAACGCTACCTTAACTTACACCCTCTTTGGATTCACCCATGAAAGGAAGGAAGGTTGAAGAGAGAAAACATACTTTGAACACAGCAATTGCATGAGCAGTGTTTTAGAGAGCTCCTAGTCATTAGCGCTTTAAAAACGGTGTTCATTTTCGTTTGGCTCTGCCAAACGCAGCCGCCTATGCTGTGCATGCCTGCAGATTCCAAGGACAGCTGTCCAGTGCAAGTTTGGTAGGGGCGAAAGGCAGGCAGGGCAGGAACAGGGGCTGGGCAAAGAGCTGCCCTTCTGCTCCAGCACAGCCTGGCAAGAACCTGGAGGGGTGCAGAACTCGCGTGGCAGTGCCTGAGCCAGGACACCAACACTGCACGGACGTGAGAATGGTGAGTTGTGTCAGGGAGTGCGCTGGGGAAAGCAAAGAAAAAGACAGTCATAAAAGGCGATTGGTAATTCAGAGACTAAATCCCCAATAACATTTTGATGCTTTGGCAGAGGTTCATTTTTTAAAAAGGCAGAGTAATTCTGGCCATTCTGAAACCTACAGTCATATGATAAAAACTTTTTTTTTCATCCAAGTGAGAGATCTGCCTCATTACAGAAACTGAGGCACGAGATATCCCCCAATCCAGACTACAGGATGCCACCACTACACCATGTTGAGCAAACTCCAATGACTTTGGCCCCTCTTGCCATCCAGACATTGCCAGGCTGCGGGTCACAGGCTCCTAAACTCTGTTTTATTACAGAAAACAGCAGGAGTGGCACTCAAAGTAATATTACAGCAATATTCTGCTTGCTGGTAAGCGAACTGGCAAACCGTCAGTCTCTCAGAAGTCTTCAAGATCGGAAGAGGTGCAACAAAAAGTTCATTAATAAAAATATCCAGCAAACGAACCTATACAATCACTAACTTCAGACTCAAGCTAAACAGCAGGCAAAGCACCCTTCGCTGTCTCTCAGGATAACAGAAATGCTCTTCGGTTCCTGAGTCATGAGGCAAAAGGAGCTTCAAAAGTCATGTTCAAACAACCAGAGACATTCAGAGCAACTGCCCCAGGTAAATTTTTAATGCTAGCGGGAGCCACTGTTGCCAGGGAAGAAGCGTGTCACTATGTGAGAGTGACTAGCACCGGGAGGAAGCAGGTGTGGGATTCTGTTCCTGGCCCACTTTAAAGGGATGTCAGTGTGCTCTCGGATTGTGACAGACAGTGGCATCAAAGGGTTGGCAGGATGTGCCGCAGGGCTTCTACTTGATCCTTCTTTTAAAGAAGTGCCAACAAGCTCTGAATCATGGAAGGAAGCAGGCCTTACAAAATACACATCCTTATCAGAATTCTTCTCCAATCTGGGAACAAATATAGTTGGAAGAGTTTCAGAAAAGGCAGGTTAATTTATGGAGTGACAAGCACTGAAGTAGGGAGCAGAATCAAGAGGAAAACAGGCAGGTCCCCGAAGGGCCATATTGTCAATGAAGACTTTGCTTCCCTGGCCACGGTATAACGTCTGGGGTTTGTGCCTACTGCTGAAAAACAGCAGAGCAGATTATCTGTTCTGCTTTCAGAGGACAGAGTCGGGAATCTGGCACTCCTGAGTTCCTGGGAGTCCATGGCCATGCACATCCAGCATTGGAAACTGGGAAATTAATGTGTTCCTCTAAAGTACAAGAACGCTTCCATAAGAAAAAATACAAATAACTATTACTTCAAATGCAGGATTTCATGCCATTTTGGTTAGCAATTCCCACAGACACTTTGCGTTTGTAGATGGCACAAAGACCTGATGAGAAGATGAGGGCGAATTAATTTTATATGCTGCTCAAATAGAGAAGCTATTTGATTTCATGTAGTTTTCTTTACCTCCTTCTTGAACCTTTTTGGGCAAGTTCATTTATCTCAACATGTTTTAAAAGTTTAGCAAGATATACAGATTGGTCTGTTCATAAAATGTAATGGAAATAATGAAGATTTCGCTCACTTAACTCACAAATCAGTTTCTAGTCATACCAAGAGAGTCGATTTTACAGATAGTTTTCAGTTTCAATGTCACCACTACTTGATTCTTGCAGGATGAGGATTTGACTTCCTCAACAGAGATTGGTCAAAAATCAGATTCTGCTGTTCAGACCCTTAAAAAAAATCAGCAGCTCCTACTTGATTCAGGCCTGCTACCTCGATGTCTTCTCCTCTACTTAACTATTCCTTCCATTTGACCATGCACTTGGTGCCTTCTTTGTGGCAGAATTCCATCTATAAGAAATCCGTAATGAGGATGTATGAACATATTCTAATTCAAACTCACAAAGTAGCAGAAAGAAGTCAATTCTATGTTAATCAATGGCGTCAGGACATGCTACAGAAACTCAGCAACGGCAGAAGTGTTCCAAACAATGCATTCTGCTGATCTTAGTTCCATAAAGATACATGGAGCTGGGAAATACTTGAGATTGTTACTCCTTAACTGGGAGAAGACAACCTAAGGACTACTTAAAAGCCAACTGAACTAGTCTGAAAATACACATATAAAAGACTGATGTTCACGTGCTCAAACATATGCATTGTTTGTGTGATGAAATGGTTCTACAAATGAACCTAGTCATATAAAAGCAAAATCAAACACACAATTATAGGCACAACATTTATTCAGTATGTCAGTAATATGGTATTTAAACATCAGTATTGGACAATACATCAATTAATTCAGTTTGTTAATAATTTGGGTACCTACTAATAAAGTAGAAATTGATTGTGTGGCTGGATTCAACAGCAGGTTCTGAACACTGCCCCTTGGATGTGTCACTCTTGGTGACATGGAACATCTAACTGCAAGAGGCTGAGCACAATCCTCTGCATCCATGCCCAGAAGCGATGCTAAGCTGGACACGGGAAAACAGCAATCACAGGAGCAACTACGCGTTAGCACAGAGTGTTTGGTGAAGAGAAGAGCACAGACTTCTTCAGGCACGATTCCCTCCTTCCGTCCTTCCGTCCAACTTGGACTGAGTGATTGCTGGCATTGCCCGAGACGTGTAGATCATAGGGTTGAAATGTCAAACTAAGAACTAGAATATAATTTACAGTGCAAAATGCATTTTAAAAAAAGTTGAGAGCTGCCTTTATACATGCAAATTGTTTGATGCATATAGCTTCCTTTAAACCCTGTGCTAGGGACAAGCAAATCCTGCTCTGAATACAGAACTGGTATTTACAGCCTTCATTCTCTGCCTGCTTAGCTGCAGCAAGAAGACTTAGAAAAATTAAGAAAGTATTAATGCCATGAATCAAACCTCCAAAATATTTAACTTTAACCCAAATCTACACAATTTAAGACTATCTATTTCATTGTAGCACATCAGGAATGAACTACTACCAAACTGCAAAACAGTAAAACAATACAAAATGAATCCCTCTCAACACCATGGCGTGGAACTTAATTCAAGCTATGTGTACTACTGAAGAAATAATTATTTGTAATAAAGGTGTAAGAGCATCACAAACAAAAGGAAAAAGTTCATTTTGGTTTCACTAGATCACGTTCACTGTTTGTCTTTTGGGCAGTAAAGGACTCAGGTGTGGGTGTCTCAATGCAAGGTTTTTCAATGCCCATTATCAGCATAGGGAAAGGCAACACTTGGCCAAGAATGTCCTTTCTCAAGTTCTCACAAAATAAATGAGATCCATTTGGTTCTTTTAACTATGACAGTAACTGCATCCATTGAAGTTGAGGCGGTATTTTTTTCTCAATTTGCTTGCATTATTATTTCCCCATACAGCATCAGCCCACTGAAAATCATCGAAGCATTCATTACAACCACAATTACTGCCAGTCTTGATATCAAACTCTATTCAGTATCTGAACATCAGTTAACTGATGAACAGAGCAGCATCCTGCAGAAAGCAAACCTAGGACCATGTTTCAGGGTTTTGTAGAATACAGGCATCTCCACCAGGTTAAAGCACTTTCTTGAATACTTGGTTAAATTCTGGCTACAGTTACGCCAAAGGCCACAGTGTTTCCTAGATCACTGAAATATGATAGCGCGAGATAACTGCACATTTATTTCTCATCTCTGTGCACTTGGCAACTGAGGGTGAAAACACACCCCTGGAAATGGCAAGTCACACGATCATCAGCCTCCTAAGAGCTCTGATAAAGAGCTTTAAAATGTCAAAGAGATTGTTTGTCTTAAACAACCCACAATCACACACAAACATAGGAATCCAAGAAAGTACATAAATTGTTTAAAGGCTATGACATAAAAATTGAGGGTTTTTTAAAGTGAATTGCACGTGCCCCTTGATAGAGTGACTTGATACTTTGATAATTTGTTCAATTCAGCTTGATTATAAGTCTGATACTTCGACATTATCTACTTAGAATTCAAATGATTGATATTAGAGCAGCCAATCATTTGACAGACAGACCCTGGCCCAAAACATAATTAAATCATTATATAGATAGGTATTGCTACAACAACAACCCTATGAGATATCATTAGTGGTCAAGAGAGATGTCAGTGCTGAGTCACCTGTATCACAGATGGGCATTAATCAATGAGATACAGGAGCAGCCTGCAACAGCTGCAGATTGCACTCATCCTTCATACACACAGAGCAACCACACACACAATCAAACCTCTCCTGAGGAAGGAAGGAGGACTGAAATACAAAGACTAAATTAGCCACCAGACTGAAGCAAAGCATGTGAGTTAAAAAATATATACAATCAAGGGCAGATACTGACACTAAAGGAGATCTGTAAGGAAAAAGCACAGGCATAACAGACACTGCAGAAATCCATTCCTCTCTCACTGTTCCACAGTGCAGCTGGAAAAAGCCAAAAGCTTAACAGCAACAAAAATCACAAACAGAAAAAGCCCCTCAAAACCAACAGTAAGTTTATCTCAGGTTTTTCTCATCTTTTATCTTCTGACATTATATTTCAAATGTTAAAATTTCTATCAAAAACTGTAGTTTTAATGAGCTAGCTACATTATAACTGAATTCTCTGCTATATGAGACAAATTACAGTACAGTTTGATTTCTTTGACATTTATGCACACTCATGAGGGCGTTTTTTGTTCTTTTTATTTTTTTTTTTTCTTAAAGAAAATCCTTAAGAGAAGCAGACCATTAAGGACAAATGGTACTTAAGACTTTTAGAATCACAGATCTTCCTATGATGATAATCACATTAGACTTGATTCTTCTTCTCCAGTTATGAAAAATTAGGCATTTCCTTTGAGGGAAACTTAATAAATGCTTCAACCATAAGGGAGAAAAGAAAAAGGGGAAAAAATAAAATAAAATAAAATACAGTGAGAGCTTGTAATCCAGGAAACCAGGCTTCATTCCAGGGATCCTGTGGATGAGGGAGCCTTTCTACCACAAATCATTCAAAAGAAATAGACACTGCATGGCTAGGATGTGGTTAAGTCTCAAGATTTTTTTTTCCTAGCTGTTGGTACAAACACTTCCAACAGCTGAGACTTGCTCTTGGTCTGCAAGAGTCTTCAGGAAGGTTCTGAAGCGGCTGTGCCTGCCTGCAGGCTACAGGATGCTGACCCGGGGCAATCATGAGCTCAGCACTGCCACATGTCTGCAATCTCTGCCACGGACAGGATGCCTCACAAGATCCACCCAAAGAAAACCCGTATGAGGAGACAGAGAGAATGTGCGTGAAATTCCGATAAATTTTCCATTTTGTACCACTGCGGAAAATAATGCCAGCCCTGCCTCGAGGCTATAGCGTGTCTGTCCTATAGACTGGCAGAATTTATCTGTTTTTAGGATTTTGTCAAATGTGGAGGAAGTCAGTCTAAAATTTAGAAGTGAGAACAGGAAGGATGAGGCAGAAACAAGAAACACAGAACAGACCAAGAGCTTCATCACATTTAGACCCAAGGACAAACATCCTTAAATAAACATCCCTCACCCTCTGCTCTTAAAAGTGCCTCAGCTACAAGGGTAAGCAGAACGGAAAGTACATTTTCCTACTGAGTTACTGGAAAAGTCATGGTCCTTTCAAGTCCACGTCAAGTCTGCCTACTTAACTAACTTGCCTATGGTGTTTTTTACCATATTCAGAAAATTCTGTAGTTTGTTGGGGTTCATGTTTTGTATTTTCTTTTCTTCCTGCTCTTGCAGTCTTGCAAGATGTCTTTTTACTTACAGCCTGAATTTTCTCACCTCTAGTTCTAAAATTTCGTGTTCCAACAGGACGTTCCACTCCAAACGTAGAAACCGAACCAGTCTGCTTTGCTAGCCGCTTCTGCGCACCCCTCGTTAGCACCTCCTCTAAAAGCCACACGAAGGATGCACAGGGCCATCCCGATGGTTCACCCGCTGCAAAGTGCTCTGCTGAGCAGGGACGGCAGCCCCGGCAGTGCGGCTTTGAGGGACGACCTCCGAGATGATAAATGCTGCTGTCCTTTACTGCGCCTGGCACAGATTAATTCACTTGATCTGATCTGATGGTTCCACAGGGTGCTAACAGGAGCTAAGTGCCACTGGCAATAGGAACTGATTGGTTCAGGAGATGTCATTATCTCTGAAAAAATGCATTGATAAAAGAAAATCATTTCAGACCAAGAGATGATGGAAGCAACTGATGTATCACCATAATTTTTTCCTCATTCATGTAATTCCCAATAATGTGCATATCTGAGCATGTGCTTCCTCACTTGAGTTGGCTCACTTTCTTTAGAACATCCTCTTTTTCTCTGGCAAGAGGATTTCTGTCGAAGTTCAGGTACGAGACCTTGTTCTACAGTTGCACTCACTGGGCTCAGTTACAGGAGCAATAGAAAGCCCATGTCCTCTTGCACACACATTTCCATATGAAACTCCTCAAAAATAGTAAGACTTTTGTAGTCCAAATTATTAAGTTCTGCGGCACACAAAGATCTTGAGTAACTCTGCCATCAGAGCATATTTTCATGACTGTCAAATAATTTTTCAATATACTGTGGATACATACTACTTCCATGGTATTTATTCTTTCTACTGTGAACATAAGATTGGAGCCTAACTACTTTATTTTTAGCCTTCTCTGCCTCCATAATGGCCACTATTATAATCGAGTGTGATCTGTATCACAGTGATGTTTCTTAATTGCATTAAGCCCCACTGGAGCACCCTATAAAAACCACTCAAAATCCTCATTTTTCCAAAGCAATAGTTACAAAAAAATGAAGCGTGATAACATGTTAAATATTCTGTCTTAGAAAAACACAGTTTAGCTTTGGTTAATTTTGGAAACACACAAAACGTCAGTTTCAAGCAATCGGAATTTACATTGGGGTCAAAAAAAAAAAAAATTCTAACCACATGGGACAGAAGATCATCTTAATTAGGACTGCTGCTCCTTTTCTTTTTGCTATCTATGCAAAAATTCCAATGTAGCACAGGCTCTTCAGTCTTAAAGTTATGCAATTGAGTACTTCTATTTTTTATAATAATTCAAATTATATTTGATTTTAACTTGAATATTACTTAAAATTATTTTCATTAAGAAACCCAGAAAATAAAAACTTGGTACAGTATATTAATTTTGTGAAAATTTTTAGAATTAATTTTCAATAGCTGTTAATAGTTAACATGATCAATAAAGGGTTCTTAGTTACCCAAGCATAATGACTATCACAATTATTACAAGCCATAAACTTATTTCCCTATACTTAGGGGCTAATGCACATAGTCTGGTCCTTCAGTGGAACGTTTCTGATCTTTTCCTTTAGAATTCTGGGAATAAACTACATCTTTAATTACCCTGGAGAGCAGGTTACCAAATTACAAGCATATATTAGACAACAGCAAAAAGTAGTAACTTTTGCCTTCTTTTCTGTGGCATTTTGACAGTTCACCAACAATAATTTAAGCAAAAACAAATAATCTGTGAATTCAGGTTATTGTTGTTTTTAAGATCTCTTTCACATACACAGTTCTGTGCAAGAACTTAACTAGAAGTGGAATTTACACACTAATATTTTTTAAAGTGGTAAATCTATTAATTAGTTGCAAATCCCATGTATCTGATGTGAGAAAAAACAAAAAAAACACAGCAAAAAAAGTCAGAACCCAGATGCTTAAACTCATCAAGAAGTTTAGGAATGACATAATGCTTTTATAGAGCTCATTTAAAGTAATTAGGATGTAATAACAATGTAGGGCACATGCAGACTCTCTGCAAATACAGGATAATGCCATGTTTTCGTAGTTTCAGTAATTTCCCTCATTTTCCTCCATTGTATATGCTGGACATAATGCCTACAGTCTGAAAAAGGACTAGAAAATTGTACCTTTAATCGTCTCCTATTGTTTCCCAGTCATTCCACAGGGCATTTGTTTATCAAAGCTACTCTCACACCAGACTCACACCACTCTCACCTTTCTTCCATCTCCTTTCTGCCTCATTTAGAGGATATTTAACAATATCAACTATCAATTTCCTTGTCAGGTTTAAATTAGGACAGTTATTACCTGATCAATCAATTACTCACTCACGTCAATAACTACTTCATGTCTCTGCTGCTTTCAAGACTCCAAACTACCTTCCCTTCCATTACACAGGGCAGATGTTATTCCACTGCTCCCCTTTACTACAGCAATAGTGCAGATATGAAACCTCTTGGTTTGGCTGAGCATCTGTCATTTGCAGCCATGAACTTAATTATGCATACTAGAAGGAATTTTATTTTGAGTTGGAAATATTTCTTTTTAAACCAGGGATGCAAACTGAGATGTTGCACCTGAACATGGCATCAATTGGACTCTTCCTAGACAAACCAGACATCTTTTAAAAAAACGGATCAGAACAGCAAGCATTGGTGTATAGCTATGTTCTCTGGTAGGTTTCGATAATAAAACATTTAAAAGATACAGATTGCTTAGTTTAACAAATTGCTTTCTCGAGGACAGAACTGTGGGCTTGCATCATACTGCTTTTGCAGTCTCACATTTAAAGGAACACAAGATGCAACACCCTCAGGACATAAGGTCAATGAAACTCCTTCAGATCAAATTTATTTTTTAAAAATAAATAGGTTCATGTACCAATCAGTATGTAATATTCTCATATTAATATAAAACTCATATAATAAGCAACCTCATGCGAGTTAATTTCCATTCCCATTCCCATATATTTACGTTCATCCCTTCTGCTAAACCATTTATATTCTGGTTGTTTAATTTTTCTTGCAAGCTCCCTGCCTTAATATGAAGGCTATGTTTTGGTCTTTCTGCAATTATACTCATATTGTTGAAAATTGCATGGAGATAACTGGTCCTTTTCCCAGGTGATATATTAACTCCTAGATGAAGGCTTACATATCACTCCATTCAAAAAAGCATTCATAATGCTCACTTCAATAATTTACCAAAATACATGTTTGCACCAAGCTATTTCACTCTGATAAATTGTACACATTGCTTTTTGAATCCTCCTTAGACAGCTGCTTTTGTTCAACTTATCAATACAGCAATTCTCATTTAAAGCTTAATTTAAAATTATACTTCTTTTAATGTCAATGTTTCCTGCTATATTTTGTTCCTCTGCAAAACTAATTAAATGAACGTTTATTATGACTTTCTTTTCCAAATGATTCATCTTTCTAAGTTATGGCTTAAGACTGCAGTTATCCTTCCCAAGAAATGAATCTTCCCAGCGCTATCAAGAATCATTTAATTTTCACAAATATTATACATTTTCTCAGCTTTTAAGGAATCATTTTTCATAAAGGATCTCAATATAAAAAGAAACAAACCAAATTGTCTCAAAATTCTAGTCCTAACATTCTGTCTTCAACACACACTGTAAGGTTTATATTAAGCAAACTATCATAAAATTTTATTCCAGTGTAGCCAGAGCCCCCTTGGCTGGCAGAGAAAGACTGAAAATGGAACTATCTCAGTTGTGATGTCTGTAATTCCTGGTTTTGGTAACTCGTTCCAAATCAACGCTGACAATTAATGTTGAGAAACAAGGGAAGTCAGGGGAATTATGCTATGAGGCACTGCTCCCTGGGCCCTCTTCCTACACAGTCACAGTCACACAGATGGGAAATTAAAAAACAGCCATTTGAAAATGTAGCCATGAAAGTACACCTGGCATTAAAAAAAAAAAAAAGAAACCAACACAACAAATCTGCAGCAACTGAAGCATGGCACCCACACTACAGAAAGAGAGAATTTCCAAAGGTGTGTGTTATCACTGTGCCAGTCTGATGGCGCATCATTCCTGTACCCACAACGGATACTGGGAGCCCATTCAGACAGAGAGCAAACCAAAGCACTTAAGCGTCCTCACTTCCAGGACCACTGGTCCCTGACAACTTTTGTGACAAAAAATGTCACAGTCAAAGGAAAGAAGAAAATTTCAAGTTCGCACCAAAAACTACAGTTGAAGGCACTTTCCATGTTATGCAATAACTTTTTCAGCACTGAGGAGCAAACACAGGCTTGTACGACAAAAGCAGGTCGTCTGTGTCAACAGTTCATGGCTGAAGAAACTGCAGAGCCACCACAGTGAAAAGCTCAGATTAAAAGAGCTGGCTACCAGCTTTAGGGAAGAGGCCGTATCATAAAGCACAGGAACTGCACTGAAAACTAAAACTGACAGAAATCACTCTGGCACGTCAGATAATAAAAAATGCACTCAAAACCTGACAGAAATAGGTACAGAGTACCTTTGAATGCCAAAACCCTTGCAAGATCCTTTGCAAGTCTTCGAGGACAGGTCTTGAGTAAGTTACCTGCTGAGTTTTATAAAATCCATCTAAAAATGTTATTATTCTTATAGTAATATGACCAAATACAGTAATTTATGAATTTTTAATGGCAAATAATATCCTGGTTCACTTGGCAATCAGGATTTATAAGTCAACTTATCCTGCTGTTAGTGAGAGGTGACATGAAGAGGTTTGGGGCTGGTGATGATGGATGATGAGAGCACAGAATCACAGAATGAACT